>LOEQ01003468.1:77227-92908 GCA_001685075.1 Bramus lutescens
AATGGGTTGATATAAGCTACAAGAGCTGATAAGTAGCCTGAGCTAATGGGCCAAACAGCTTTATAACTTATAGAGATCTCTATGTGATTTTCTTTGGGGCTAAACAGCTGTGGGAACCAGGCAGGACAGAAAACACAAACAAGCAGGCCCCGATCATGTTACAAAACTTACCTTATAAAGAATTGAGTCACAAACACAGAAAATGTCAATGATAACAGGATTTTCTAGCAGGGGAAGGAGATGGTCAGGCATTCCTTGCCAAAAGTGGAGTAAGAAATGCTGGATCTAGTTGTAGAGCAAAGAACACATTGACTTATTAAGAACAGGATGTGAATGCTTGCATAATCCCATTGAGAAGAATTCTGTCACCTCACCTCTTCAAAGTTCCCATTGATTGCGTTGTCAAGGATACACTGGCAGTGAGTTTTGTACATCATTATGAGAGTATCAACCTATGTTAAGGAAGAAAAAGCTTAACTAAAAATTTTTTAAAAATCCATTGTTTGTTTATGTCATACTTTGAAGTTCCTGTTTTAGACCAGACATTTTATTCAATGCAGAGGACCTGGAATAAGGAGCAGATCCTTATTTCAAGATACCTACCCAACGAAGAAAAAAGATGAGGAAATTGGTGACCTGATACCATACAACATGCTAAGATGTAATATGATACAACATGATTGTGATGAGAGCATTTTAAAAGGTAGTAGCAAGGAAACTATTGACTGAAATATCATTTAATTTTCTGCATAAGACAAAACAATGTTTTATTGGAGAAATGGAATGTAAGATCTCAAAATGCATCAACTTGTTGTTATTGAGACAAGGTCTTGCTATGTAGCCCTCGCCAACTTTAAATTCACTATATGGACCAAATTGACCTTAGACTCACAGAGATCTGCCTGCTTCCTCCTTCCAAGTGCTAGAATTAATGTTGTCTTATCACACATCTGGACTAAAATACATCAACTCTTTGGATGTTAAGAACAGTGTGGTGTAGTGGTTTCAGGTGTCAACTCTAGAGTCACCTTAATAAAAATTCTAAATGTATTAACACTTACAAAATGATTAGTATATGTTTTTAAAATGTTGAGTGTTAGCTCTTTGGATCACAGCAGCCTCTATGGTGGTGTGGTCATTGTGTGTCCTAACATTATGTTTTGCCTCTTTTTCTGGGGACAGCATAGGTCTTTATGGTCTAGTTTGCCAATGAATAATGATGTCATTAAAATTAGCAGTCTCTCTCCAAGGAGTTTGCTGATCACAAAATATCTTCAACAAGATGTTTTCAACAAAGCAAATGAAACTTGTTCTATACTTTAGGCAAAGCTATTAGTTTTAGATAGAACACTAAGGCAAATCTTTTAAATGAGAATAAGGACAGCATGAAGAATGGAAGGGAAGTCATAATATTGTCAAAACTTTATATCTTCATATTGTTAGGAAATACAAAGGGGATCAGTTGAATGAGGGAAAGGAGAAAAGTGTAGGCAACTTGGGTACAAATATGATCAAAGTAAGTAATATGCATGTATTAAAATTTTATAATGCAATGAATTACTTTATTAAATTTACATGAGTTAATAAAGGATAACTTGTTGGGACTCAAAATCTACTAGCTAAAATTCTAGTTCACATGTTGCTTTATTTATTTTTTCAAATATGCTGTTTTACACACAACTCATGATAAATTTATATCTTAATATTTAATGTGTTTATTTAATACTTACATGCCTATGACATTAAACTTTAATTGTAGTGTTCTTGTATTCTTCAGAAACATAATTTGATTTTATTTTTTGATAATAGATATCATTTTAGACAGTACCAGAAAGAGTAAAGGTCCAGCTCAGTTATGGACAGTAAACGTGTCTTGGAGTTGACCACCACCTTGAGTGATGGTCACTCTCAATGAAAGAGCAGCCCCCCAGCAGCTGGCGCTGATATTTACTGGGATCAGATTCTCACTGAGCATTCTCCACTCTCTCTGCTTTGTTAAAATGGTGCTTCAAGCCCTTGGCTTCAGTCCCAACCTCTTTCTAGGAACTGATCGGTCACCTGTGGATCTTGGCAACTGTAAAAAGGTAAAAGGGCTAAGCTATCCTTCAGGAAAAAGAGAAGGGTGTCAGTCCCTGGACTCATGAAAGAGTCCATTGGTAATAAACTTTGAAGCCGGGGGTCTCATAATAAATCACCCTTGGTACCTGAGTGAGAAATGATCTGCCAGCATTTCAATGTGAAAGATTAGAATTCCTTGGAGGCCATCAGAGAAACTGAAATAAACTATTGGCACACATTCCTCGCCTCTCTAGTTTTGTTGCTTGCTTCCTTCTATGGCTCTCGCCAGGTATATTTACACAGCAAACATCTTCATAGCATGTTTGCATGCAAGCAGTGCTCTCCACAGAATAGAGCCAATACCACTCTTCCTCCAAGAAGTGAAGTCCCACTATTTGCCACTATTCTCCCCACTAGTCAACACTGATTGGCAATTTCTCTCGTTAAAAAGTCATTGTATCTATAAATAAAAGTTATGTTAACCTTAAGAAATGTTGTTGGAGGTGAGAACAGAAGGAAATGGATGTATTCAACATCTTAAAATTATCTTCATTACTTGGCCTCTTCTTACCTGGCATGGTCCATCTGGCGTCCAAATGAGCCCTAGAGTTACTCTGCATCTACATATATCAATAGCTTTAAAAATCAGTATTCTAGTTTTGTTTCCTCTTTCTACAAAACGTCTATTGCTAAAATGATTCAGTTGAATATTAATGACATCTCTGTGTGTTTGTTCTTCAAAATATGAATGTGTCAAAAGCACTTCCACCCAACGTGAATATAATGACTTTTACTTGAAAGAATCATATAAAGATCAGTAAGTTCTGATTCAATAATGGTACTCATTAATATATAGGCAATGATTCTCCAACAAATGACTTTAGAAGTGCAGAAATAAAATAAGATTTAGTATGAGACATTATTAAAGAAACATTGGAAATTCTTATTGAGAAATATTTTTAGAATTAACTTAGTGAAAATGATTCTTTTTTGTCATCTTGTATAACCCTTATATTTTCTAAGCATCCCCTCATTGCTAGGGACAGGCTATGTCCTAAAGAAAGGCTCAGTGACAATTGAAATAAAATGATACTAACAAAAAAAAACCCCTATAAAACTTACCATTGAAAATCTGAACACAGTAGACACAGTCTACTTTATATTCTCAATTTTAAATTTTAATAAAAATAATCTTTAGCCTTTTGGGATTTATTTTACCACCTTCTGATTATACACTATCAGAAAGATGGTAAATAATTAATTGGAAAGTGTTTAATCAATGTTAGTAAACATTTGTCTCTCCTATAAATCAATCAATTCTGTTTGATAATGTGGATTTCTGACTGCTTCCTGCAAGTGCCATAAGATCCCACAGCAAAAGGAGATATGGAGCCAGCATATCAGAAAATCAATAGAGAAGTGTCTTTAATTGATACCTTGTCCTTAGAAATGCATCCTTGGTACACAAGATGTTGAGCACTGGGGAACTCTGGAAGTAGTGTTCCTGTTTTTGAGCTAAGGGAGTATTTACGAGTAAAACCACCCTGTAGTTAAGAGAGGCACAAAAAGAAGTGTCACGGTTATGGACTCCAAATTCGGCAATGAAACAGAAATGAACATTTCAAACTGTGTACATTTAGAAGTTTGGGTAAACTGTGTAATCAAATAAACCAGACGCATCAGCCAATTTGCCCCAAATGTTAAGTAACTTTTTCATCAGAATATTTTCCCTCTCACTTGGGAGTTTTGTTTTGAATATTTGCCATTTTTCATAATTTTTAGAAAGTAATGGTGCATTTTATAAGATTTACTTCTGGAGTTGCTAAAAATATTTTAGCTACAAAGTCAAGGGCTGCTGGATCCCCCACGGGACATTTGCCAGTAACGTAAGGAAGATGATAAGAACTCAACCCACTTGCTGAGTCTCAGGTGGATTAATTACTGCTAGGATTTTATTAACATCTAATTCTTTTGGTTTCCAGACTTGTAACTTGAACTTCTCTACATCAACGCCCCTACACTGAATTCAGAAATTTGTCGTTCTTTTGCATCTCCGGAGGAAAGCAGTTTTCAGCAAATTACAAAAATATTGCAAATACATATTGCGTAACGAAGTGTAATACTGCCGCGCTGAGACCTGTGGGAAACTCACCCAGGAAGAGTGAATGTCTGTTTACAGTGGCCCATAGACCAGACTGATTGTTCCTACTCTGAAATAAGTTAAACTTTTCAGAAGTGGTTACCCTTGGGAGGAAAAAACAGAAAAACTAGTAGTTCACGGGTGATCTCAGCTGCATAGAGAGCCTGAGGTAACCTTGACCACCTGAGACTTTGCCTCAGAAAACAAAATTAAAACTAAAAGGGAAAAATAAAAAATTTGAGTCAAGAATAAAATTTATGACTATGGTAAAGGATAAGAAGAAAGGAATTTTGTTCTGCCTTCTAGTTTCTTCAGACTTCTGGGTTTCTCATGTTTCCTTGTTCATCTAGGTCATGTTGAATAAGTTTATGAGACATATTACTGATATACATAGGCAGGGTTTCCACCCTGTCATATTAGTACCAGGCATTGTATATCCTTCTAGATTTTTCATGGTAAAACAGGAAAAATGTTCAGGAGACTCTTGAGTCTTTAAACATCAAATACTTGAAAAATCACTTGTTTCAAGTGGAATGATTTTTAAATAAGCTTTAAATCAATAAATTTTCCTAATTGTTATAAATTTTAACCATATCCTCTATTTTAAAGTTTAATAAATATTGAATAAAAATTTAAGAATAGTCAAGAACTATTACAGAAATAACCCTCATCTGCTGATATAATTGCAAGTTGATTTCAACCCACTCCATTTAATTAGTCTTCATAACTTAAGATCCATTTCAAAGACTTTCTATGCTTTGGGTTGGCCATATATGACCATTGTCAGTGTACCCTCAAAGATGGGTACTATACGCCAGAAAGAAAAAAATGCCAACTGTATGAAAATGAACAATTATGTTCTGTTTTTGTTGTTTGTGTATTTTTGTTGTTTGTTTTTGAGACAAGTTTTCTCTGTGTAACAGCCCCGATTGTCCTGAAATTCACTTTGTAGACCAGGCTGGCCTCAAACTCATAGAGATCCATCTGCCTCTGCCTCCTGAGTGCTGGCACAAAAGGCATGCAATATCATGCTTAGCAAGAATTTCATTTTTAATGAAAAGCCAAGTTATAATCTCATTTTAAAACCTGAAACATCAAAACTTCTAGGAGGAAAAAAAGCAACCTAAGTAGTATTCTTTCCGATGTAGGTGTAGGAAAGGACTTTCTGCATAGGACTCCATGTGTCCAGGAACTAAGACCTACAATTCATACTTGGGACCTTATAAGTCTAAAACCCTAAACAGCTAAGCAGCCAACTAAGTAAACAGGGAGCCTACAGACTGGGTAAGGATCTTTGCCATCTATACACTTGACAGAGGATATATATGCAGAATATATAAAGAGCTCACAAAACAGTTAAAAACCATGAACTGATTAAAAATGGACTATATATTTGAACATAGTTTACAGTAGAAAAAATAAAAACAAGTAAGCAGTAGTTCCAAAAACCCATTAATTTTCTCTAGCAATGATGGAAATGAAAACCAAAGCAACTATGAAATTTTATCTCACCTGAGCTGGAACAGTAAAGACCAACAAAACAGCTGACAACAAATTATGGCGAGCAGGTGGGGGAAGAGAATGCTCATTCACTCTTGGTGGGATTGCAAACTGGTTCAGCCACTATCGAAATCATTATGGAAAAATCTCAAAAAGCTAAAGTATATCTACTATATAACTGAGCCATTTCATTCTTTGGAATACGCCCAAATGACAAGACATCCTACTTGACAAATACTGGCTCAGCTGTGTTTATCGTTCTATTGATAAAAGCTAAGAAGTGGAAATAACCTAAATGTTCTACGACTGCTGAATTTATGATGCAAATGTGGCACATCTACACTGTGGAATGCTATTCAGCTACAAAGAAAACCTAAAATCACAACCTTTGCAGGTAAATGGTGGAACAAGAAAGTATCATATGAGTTAACCCAGACCCAGAGAGACAGATACTCACATGTTCTCTCTTATGCATAGTTCCTAGCTCTGAATGTTTAGATGTGAGTATGTGACCTAGAGTAACCATAGACACGAGGAAAGTAAATAAGGACCAAGTAAGGGGAGATGGGGGAAGATACTCTAGAGACAGGACTAGCAGAGCCAAGTGCTATGAAAGGAGAAATGAAAAACTCAGGGGAGAAGCTTTTAACTGAGGAGGGCAGTAGGAGTGAGAGGGGAGTGGGGGGTAAATAATATTAAGGAAGTTTGGAAAAGCCATAGGAATCATTTTATGATGACCTAAAATTTTATATAATGTATATAAGTCTGGAGTATTATACCTTTAGGATATTAAATATGATAAAGTGGTAACTACAAAGTGTCAGAGAATATACACAAAAGGAGGTAAGAAGGGAATTTTACTCTAAAAATTAACTAAACACAAAAAGTATATAGTAAATTGAAGTGCAAGTTTGTGCTACAATCTGGAACTCCCACTCCTATATATGAGCATCTGGAAATGCTCTTATTGATATTGCTTTCCATTTTTAAAATAACTCATTAAATATATGATGAATAAATGCATTTTGGTGTTTCCCTATAGTGGAGTTCTTTATAATAGTACAAAACACAGGAAGTGGAACTTTATATTTATCATTTGTAAACAACAAAAATTTGATAACTAAATAAAAACAAATTCACAGTACAAATGTGAAATGTATAGAAAGTAAAACTGAACAAAACATAAGCAACATATTTGGTTAGAAATGTATTCATCAGTCATAAAGCTGAGACAGAAATATAGGATTGTATCCTAGAGATCGCTAACCTTTACTTAGTAGAGAAGAAAGAGGAGGAACGCTCAGTGCAGTAGGTCATGCACGCATATCTTTGTGTATTGGGGTGTTAGGAATTTCCTAGCAAAATTGCTTAGCATGCTAGAAAACATTACAGATCAGAGTATACGTTTTTATATTAATAGTTTAAAGTTTTCACATGGGTAATACCTTTGCGTAATTGTAGCTAGCAATATAGGCAGAAGATGTGCAAGAAGCAAAGCAGCCCAAGGGGAGACTTTTAAAAATACATTTCCTTGTGTATGCTAGGAATTGTGGACAAAGATGGCAAAAGTTATAAATGATACTATGCTCTTCAGAGTGTAGGGCACAAAAGCAAGGAAGGACTGGATATCTTCTCATTGCTTTGCTGCTGCTCCCAGAGATGCCAGGTTATGTACTGCAGACTGGCCACAGAAGCAGTCTGCTTTGTTTCTTTGGGTTTCTCTTTTCTTGCGTTTTGTTTGATTTTTCTTCTTGCTCAGGTGGTGACTTCAACAACTGTGGGTAAACTATTAATCTTATTTCTAGGAACAAAACAGAAGGACCCTACAGAAAAGAGACAAACGTGATTATAAGGTAAGAGTGTCTGACTTGTGAGGGGCACAAAGAGAGGGGCCCAGTGTGCCTACGTGATGACAAAGGAGGACGTGATAGCAGTCTGCAAATATTTGAAAAGCATATCCCAAGGAGGGAGTGCTTTAGATTGGTCTTGATACAACATTGCTCAACTGCCCATGAACAGTTAGTGTGAAGGAGAAACAAGCTGGCTATTGCAGAATTTTCTTCACTTTATAAAAATAAAGAGATAAATAATTTATGATAATAAGAGATTATTCTCTAAGGAATGGTGGTGACTTTGATATTTGTAGATGTTTGAGACAAAATTTACCCCAAACCAGAAAAGCCACAGGGAAAGGAACCCACACTACTATCACCGCTTGATTTTTTGACTAAGGTGCCAAAAATACTCATTGGAGAAAGGGCAGAATCTTTAACAAATGTTGCTAGGAAAACTAATTATCTACATCTTGAAGAATGAAACAAGATCCCATCTCTCTCCCATCATGAACTACATCACCTGCAAATGAACCAGAGACCTTAATGTAAGACCTGAGACTCCAACACTGCTAAAGAAAAAAGCCAGGAAAACCCTTGAAGAGAATGAAAAAGTTTCTAAGTAGGGATCTGGTTGTTTGGGAAATAAGGCTAATGGCTAATAAATGGGACCCTATGAAATTCAAAAGGCTCCAAACAGCAAAACAAGCTGGTAAGTGAGTCAGAGACAATCTGTAGAATGAGACAAATCCTTCCTGGCTATACATCTGACAGAAATATAGTATCTGCAATATACAAGAAACTTTCAAAACTAAGTAAGAAAACAACCCAATTGAGATATAAAATAAGAAATTGAAGAGTGTTCCCCCAAAAAGAAACATGAACTTAACAGCTGAAATGACTTGGTGGGCAAAGGGGCTTGCTGTGCAGATGTGAGGGGTTGAACCCTCATGAGTCACCTGCAGTCTTAGAGAGGTAGCATGTCTCTGTAACCTGACAACACTCTTATGGCAAGAAGAGAGCTGGAGAAAGGAGGATTCCTGGTCCACTCTTGCCAGTTGACCTCTTAGACACAGCAGCAAAGAGCAAAGACACCCTGTCCCAAAGTGGAAGGTGAGAACTGACACCCACTGTTTCCTCTGACCTCCATAAGCACACTGTGGCATGTGTGTGTCCTCGCTCTCACACACAGTTCCACACACACAGCACATGAACACTCTGACACACTGAGATTCCATCTCAACCAGTCAGCATGGTTGGCCTCAAGAAAACAAATGTCAACAAACGCTGGTGAGGGGGTCAGGAAGGGAAAGCTTATTTACTGGTAATGGGTGTGGAGACTGGGCAGCCTCTGTCAGTACAGAGATTTCTTGAAAAACTATATATAGATCTGCCCTAAGGCTCAGCAATACCACTCCGACGTATCTGCTCAAAGGGTCCTGTATCTTATGACAGAGAAATATGCACATCCATGATACTCTAGTTAGAGCAGCAAGAATATGAAATCAGTATAGATAGATATATACCAACTAGAATGGATGATATATATATACATATATATATTCTACTATATATATCATAGAATTTTATCCAGTTGTGCATAAAGAAAAGTGAAATTTGTGATATCAAAATGGAACTAGAAAATATATTAAGTTAGGTAACCTGAGCTCAGACACACAAAGATCACATCTTTTCTCTCATATGCCAATGCTAGTTTGCAAATTTTATAAATGTGTATTTGTATGTAAAGGAAAAAGAGACCATTAGAGGTCGTGGAGAGAAGAGGTTTGGGGAGGTTGTAGAGAGTAAGCACAGGGGATATGAAAACAGTAGGGGGATACTGGGAGGGACAGGCTGGAAGTGAGAAAATAGGGAAGGTACAAGTGAAAGAATGGGGCGAGGAGAGTGTCAACCAAAACTAAGTATGTATTTTAAACCATAAGGTAATCTGCTACTTTATGAGTTAAACAAAAGCTAAAGTTTTAAGAAAGAGTTTGACCAGAGGTATTTTGCCTGGGTAGATACAACTACTCTCAGGAAAAATAGGATTATTCAATTAATATGCCAGTGCCTGGAGTAGGTAACCAATGAACTGTTCATCTATGACACTTTTGAACTCTCAGTGAGTGTGATTACTTATGTAAGACCTGTACAATATTGGGTCCATCTGTATTCATCGAGGAGTTGAGAGAGACTCAAAAGGCCTATCCTTACTGGAGTATTTGTAGGAAGTATATAGTTGGTGTTATGTAAGGGTGGTATCCCAAGACTCTGCATCTTTCTAAGACTATAGCTAGAGTTAATTAGTGGTTTCTAGGAAGAGAGGAGATATTTCCTTCCGTGGTAAGCCACTAATAAGGTCAGCACCTGTAAATAAGCCTCATCCAAGCTTCTTCAGTCAACTCAAACTAAATTCGTTGAGTCACCCAAAGACAAAAACAAAAAAAAATAAAAGGATAAGTAGAGCTAGATGGGAAGGTTAAAGGGATCATCTTGTGTGGTAAGGAGATGAAAGAGTAAATAAAAAGTCATTTTATTCACTCCATTGAGTAAGAATTCCTATCTGTACAAAAGAGAAACTTAAACTACAAGAAAAATGATAACACATATTATTAAAAACACTAAAAACAATATTATTCCAGAAAACAAGAAGTCAAAGATCAATAAAACTGGTATCCTGTGGAAACCAGTTCGGTCAAAAACCTTAGGTCATCTGTCCTGCCTGCAAAATATGCTAGGGAAATAGTGGCACAGAACTTATGGTAGTAGTCAACCAATATCTGATTTAATTTAAGGCCCGCTTCACCAGAAGGAATGTATTCCTGGCATTGTTTGGGTAACCAAGAACCAGAGACTAGATGGTCCAAAGACCTAGAGTATCACCAAACACTACTGATCTTTAAAAAAAGATCCATAAAATGACTCCTCATGGTTTTCTGTAGATCAGTGCCTTGTCCAGTCACCACCAGAAAGCTTGCTCAAGCAACACATGGGAACAGATGCAGAGACCCACAGCCAAACCTTATAGGGAGAGCAAGAGTCTAAATGGGAGGTCCCTGCCAAATCCCTTGCCTTGGAGCTTAGGGAATCCCATGCAAGAGTATGTGGAATGATTATAAAAGCCAGAGGGGTAGAGGACATCAGCAGAGCAAGGCCCTCTGAATCAACTAAGCAAGCTGCATATGAGCTCACAGAGACTAAAGTGAGGAACACAGAGCATGCATGGGTATACACCAGGTCCTCTATATAATATAGCTATCAGCTTAGTATTTTTTATGGGACTCTTGACTGTGAGAACAAGTGGGCCTCTGACTCTTGTGCCCCCCTTGGGACTTTTTTCCTCCTGTTAGGATGCTGTATCCAACTTTGATGTGGTGGGGGTTTTTTGCTACATATTATATTTTATTTTACCATGTTGGTGGTTATCTCTTAGAAGACTGTTCTTTTCTAATGAGAGATAGAAAGAGAGTGGATTTGGAGGTGTGGGAAGAAGGGAGGAACTCTGAAGAGTGGGTAGAAGGAAAATTATAATCAAGATATATTGTATGAGAAAAGAATCTATTTCCTCTTCTTTTTCTTATTTTTTTATTAAATTTGTATTTTAAAACAATCTTTTCTCATGTTACATACCAACCCCAGTTCCCACTCCATCCCCTCCTTCTGCTCCCTCCACCTTCACCCTACCCTAGGCCCCCTCCACTCCTCAAACTTCTTTCTTCCCCTGTTGCTTCACATCATGTGACCTGAGAGAGAGAGACACCACCTAAGAGAAGCTGCCTCAGCTTGCTGTCAGAGAGTGTGCATCTTCCCTCTGAATTTGCCTTTCCGCTTTCCAGTTTGAAGGAGAAATGTGAACGTTCTTACTCAAGTCTTAGTCGGGATGGTGAGTATATGGGATTTTATTATTTATTCTTCATAGCTTTGCCAAGCTTGAAATATTTCAAGACTATAAAAGCAAACAAAAGTTGGCCACAGCAGAAGCTAAGCAACAATTAAAACAAAACAAAGAGGGAGGGCAGTAAGCACAGTTACTTTGTGATCTTATGAATTTTGATTGTCTTAAGATGTTTATTCATAAATACAGGTCTTAAATTCTACATGAATATGCACATACTACCTTGTCCCCTAGAGATTGTAGCACCATGAATATGTGAATTAATTGCTTTGACCATGGGTTTAAAATGCAGAGCCCTCTTCTGATTGTTTTAAAGCCCATGCATCTCTCAGACCTACTTGCTTTGGCTGTAAATCAACAGTATTGGCAACTACTCAAGCTATCTCAGCATTATTAATGTTCAAATAACCTGAACTATACATAGATTTGCACTGATTGTTTCTTGTCCTTAGCAAACAGCAATTGTTGATTACCTTAAGCACAAAATAACTTTAAAATTTCAATTTTGTTGAGCAAATATCATTTAGAAATTGCTTTAGGTAGGTGGGGGTGCAGCTTAGGAACTTCTTGACAGATGCAAAGTCTTGAACTTGGTCCTCTACCTGCAACAAATTACTTAGTTCTGAGCCTTTAAAAAGCTCTTTTGTGTGTTGATTTTAATCTTCTTTTCAAAGATGCTTTACTATTGTTCCAGGGGCTGTAGAAAACACCCAGTTCATATGATGTGCCTAGAATAGTTTATTAGAACCTTTGTTACTACATCTGCATTAGTAATGTAGTCACCGCAGGAGGAAAAAGTAGATCTGGGAAGCAGTTTCCTTTTCCCCTGTGAGCTAAGATGTGCTGTACGTGTGGCAGATCAGGGGATAGATCAGTTCTGCTACCTCATCGGACTGGAAGAACACTGAGCAAAATCGTTTAAAACCCGCAGAGAAATCACTTAAAATCCCTATCGGCTTAGTCTTTAAGGAACCAAAGTGTATTCCTAAGTCAATATTTTTGCAGTTTCATAATTGTTTATTTAATGAAAAGCTATTATTTTCTTGGTAAAATAGCAACCTGTAGTTTATTATGTCATTAACCATTAACTGTTTTAAAAGTACTGCAAAGGAACTGGTCATTTCAGAAGGTTGAGGGCTCTTATTATTTTTTAAGATAATGTGCTTGCGCTATTTCATCAAACTAATGGAGTCACGCTTTACCTTTAGTTAGGATTTACGGCACAACAACTGTGTTGTACATTTAGTTCTGTGGCACCTTGTTTTAATGATTAGTTAAACTGAAGATAATGAAGGTCTTATCGTGTGCCTAATTAGCCATGCAGTCCCTAATGGTAGCCTAACTCATTTAGATAAAGTCAGTTTGCTGATCTGTTCTTTAAGGAGTGGTTGGAGAGGAAGCCAAGGGGTAAAGATTATTTACAGTGTGTGTGTTGAGTGCATGCATATGTGGCTGTGAGACAGTACATGTGTGAGAGTGTGCATGTATGTGTATGCATTTGTGCATGTATGTGTGTGTGTGTGTGTGTGTGTGTGTGTGTACAAAGTAGCAAAACCTACTGCAGTACAGTGTAGCACTGTGGCTTCTCAACAACTGTTAATACCAATTCTTTCTGTATTCTCTACTAGCACTCTTCTAATTATTGAAGTAGAAGTTCTTAGGTCAATGCTGGTCTACTTCTCAATTTTCTAAGTATGTGGTATTAGATCACCAAAAGTTATCTCTTCCAAGTGAACTGGGAGCTGTTAAGCAGGTCTCTGCAAGCATTTTCACTCAAAGTTTGACTTAAATGTATTTGGAGTCCTTGGTTTCTAGAACTCCCAATGAATAAAATTTACTTGTATAGTTAAGGAATAAAACCCTCTGAACTAGAAACACATATGTGAAACAGAGATAAAAAGCATTCTTACCTCATTCTTCAGTTTGCTCCCCGAAAACCTTAAAAATCATATGATTTTCATTAGTTTGAAAGAAATTATAATTATAGCATCAAAGAAAACAAAGAGGACATGAAAGTAATCTGTTCATAACATCGTTACTGCTCAAACATCTAAGAAAAAGTGCTTTGTGGCGGAAATTAAAATACAGGGTATCTCAGGAAGTCGGGTAAGATTTGAGGTAAAGAAAGATACTTTATACTAAAAGTTTGTATGTGTCCTAGCCTGTATTTACAGTTTATTGTGAATATTCACTAGTAACCTGCTTCTGTAACACCCGAATTAATCTTAGCAGAACTCAAGTGATGTATTTTCCCCTAGGATGAATTCTTCTTTTAAGAGCTACAAGTAATTCTCAGTAACCACACCATGAGGAAACCCAGGAGCAGTTTAATTCATCTGTTCCAGCATTCTTCTAAACTTTGTGTACCCAGGGGTCTTATTGACTATAACCTCACATATTAATATCCTGCTCCTGATAGTCACTGGCAGCTTAAAACAGTGGGATCTTTAGTGTAACATGGATTTTTGTCACAGAGACTCAGATGGGACCATTGTATCTTACTGTCGTACTAAGTAAGACGGTACTCAAAGATTACATGTTTAGTAATTATTATAGCAATCTCTTGTGTTGGTAAGGTATTATTCAGATGCACGAAATTTTAAATAAATTGTATCTTCAAAATTCTTACATTTAAACTTTACTTTTTACTGAATCAAGTCTGAGAATAGATCCAATCTTATGAATAGATAAGATATATAAGAATAGAATATTTAGAAGATATTTATTTTTATGTTACGTGTATTGGTGGTTTTGGCTGCATGAATGTCTGTGCACCATGTATGTGCCGTGCTCATGGAGGCCAGAAGATGCACTAGGTGCCCTGGTCTGGAGTTTTGAATAGTTATTAGCTGGAAGATGTGGGCCTGCTGCAAGAACAAGTGTCAACTCTTAACCCTTGAGCAATTTCCCCAGTCCCTGAGGAAGAGCAAATTTAAAGGCAATTCTGTTTCCTTGAATTCTCCTCCTCATATTTTTGGGGCACTTAGTTCACTGTTACTTTCTCATTAACCATTAAAATTTACCAAGTGGTATGGACCATATCATGACAATATTCTCACAAAGCTGAATGATCAGAAGAAAAAATTTCATAATAAGCAAAGTTACAAAGTCATCTTATTGAATAGACATCATACATATTTAAAGAAGTGCAGAGATGCATCTTGAACACGATATCACTCTACCTTGTCAAGCCCTTTCCAGAATAAACGGAGTGGTAGTATGCACTGCTCTCTTTGATGCCAATCCCGTAGTAATGATACCTACAGCAAGACAGGAGCCATTTCTGTGTTAGTGAAAGAGAAAGGAGAAGTAGGAATAACTGAGCCAACCCAGTAAGGATTGCCACCCATGAAAGACATTCCCTGAGCAGTACCACTACCTACATTTTCTCCACGGTTTCCCATCTACACACATCTAAGGTCAGGAAGTGGATGAAACTAAAGGATGAGGACATTTCCCCTGGACTCCAGACTAACTGTATTTTAAAATGTTACTTTTGGCATTGTCATATAAGTTTAAAGTGGATAGAGCAATGACAGTTACATAATTCAAGTCATTCTTCTGACAAAAGGAATTAAAAAAAAAGAACTTGGTGTAGTAGCTCCATACCTAAACATTTCCATGGCCCAGAAGTACATATAGAATACCAAACTACTTAAAAATAAAAGTCAATTAAATGAGCGGCTACATAAGATATTACTGTGCTATTATACTGCACACTCATAATGACCTAACAAACGGAGTTGACTTTAGGATTCTTAGACTCCAGGTGATAGCTTGATAGTGAGTGTGGGGGGCACACCCTAACACCACTTATCAGCTCTTGCTTTGTTCACTTGTGAGGAGGAGTACTGCACACCCCAGATCCTTCCACCACTCACATGATTCCCATATCCACTCTTCATTCTAGGGTCATGTGCACTTGCATGAATAGGACATGGTAACCTCCTATGAATGGATTGGGAGCAGGTCCCCAGGGCTCAAGGAAACAAAGCTGTTTATATGAGAAGTGTTAGGGCTTCCAAGGCCCCAGGGCAGAGATACAGTCAGGATGGAGGCATTCACTCCAAACATGGAATTCCTGATGCTCTAGGAAAGGAAGCAGCTGAAGGACACTGGGATCTGAGCCTTCAAACACAAGGCCCATAGCAGTGAAGCTGTTTCTATTGACTCGAGGTCACTTGAGTTAGATAGTAGTTTAAAATCTAATCTCTCTCTCTCTCTCTCTCTCTCTCTCTCTCTCTCTCTCTCTCTCT
>LOEQ01003468.1:119776-130020 GCA_001685075.1 Bramus lutescens
AAAAGCACTGATGACAACTTATGCTGGAGAGGATGTGGGGTAAAGGGAACACTCTTCCATTTCTGGTGAGAGTGTAAACTCTTACAGCTGTTTTGGAAATCAGTATGGCAATTTCTCAGAAAATTAGGAAACAACCTACCTCAAGACCCAATAATACCACTTTTGTGTATATACCCAAAGGATGCTCAAACATACCACAAGGACATGTGCTCAACTATGCTCATAGCAGCATTATTTGTCATAGCCAGAACCTGGAAACAACCTAAATGCCTCTCAGCCAAATAATAGAGAAAGCAGATAAGGTTCCTTTACACAATGGAGTACTACACAGCAGAAAAAAACAATGGCATCTTGAAATTTTCGGGCAAATGGGTTGATCTAGAAAACATCATATTGAGTGAGGTAACAAAGACCCAGAAAGACAAATATGATATGTATTCAATCATAAGTGGCTTTTAGAAATAACGCAAAGAAAACCAGCTTATAATTCACAATCCCAGATAACCTAGACAAGAAGAGGACCCAAAAAAAGACATACATGGATCTAATCTACATGGGAAGAGGAAAACTGCAAGATCTTCTGAATAAGTTGGGATTATCGGAAAGGGCAGAAGGAGAAGGGAGAGGAAGGGGGAGTGGAAAAAAATATGTAGCTCAACAAAAACAATAAAAGAGGGGAAAATATGTGTTGTTTTTATTGGTTAATGAATAAATCTGCTTTGGCCTATAACAGGGCAGAATATAACTACATCGGAAAGCCAAAGTAAATGCAGTAAGAAAGAAGACAGAGCAGAGGGAGACACCAGCAGCTACTGGAGCAATAAGATGCCAGAGCCATACAGGTAAGTCACAGTCCGTGTGGCAATATACAGATAAACAGAAATGTAATTTAAATTTTAAGAACTAGTTAGTGATAAGCCTAAGTTAATAAGCCAAACAGTTTGTAATTAATGTTAAGCCTTTGAGTGGTTGTTTTAAGAATGTCTGTGGAACCAGGTAGGATGAAAAGCCTTCATTTACAGTCCTGGCTGTGCTGAACCGACGACTCTGTAAACCAGGCTGGCCCTCTTCAAACACAGAAATCTGCCTGCCTCTGCCTCTAGAACGCTGGGATTAAAGGTGTTTGCCACTAACATCTGGAGCATAAATCTGTTAAGCATGATAAGCTATGTCTATTCTTGATGTTTCATAGTTGGTAGTGGAATCATTTAAGACTAACTTTTTCCCTAAGTGTTCAATGCTTTTAATATATAAAATTGCTATGTGGATAGATAATTGCAACTATTTTGTAGATATCATAATTTGACTACTAATGATTTGTAATTCTGGCGAAATTCATTGCTTTTAAATATAATATTCAGAACAATAACTCCTTTCAGAACTTACATAATTTGCTCAAGCTAAAAATGATGGGTTTTATCCAGGAGTGGTGAGCCATGCCTTTAGTATTAGAACTCATGAGACAGAGGCAGGAGGATCTCTGAGTTCGGGGCCAGCCTGGTTTACAGAGCAAGTTCCAGGACAAGCACAGCTACACAGAAAAATTCTGTCTTGAAAAAACAAAATAAGAATAAGAATAAGAATGTTTTAAGTTACTCCATTTATTGCAGTGTCACTCAGTGGGCTGGGAAAGTGTGGGACTGTAGGTACGGTGTGTTTATTTCCCATCTCTCACTCTGAGTCCAACGCACCTTCTTATTTGAGCAATTTATCAAATGGAAGAGCTCAGTGAAAGCCACTCTTTCTACAGCATTGCTTTTGGGTGCCAGTAGATAAATAACGATAGAATAGTGCAATAAGCAAGTAAACATTAGAACAAGAGAAGAAGCCGTTAGATGTAATATAAGTAAGGGATTTGGTGTTTCTTGAAATTGCACCATCTACCTCAGAATCACCTGAAGTCACAGTAACCTGAGAACCAAAGAACCAAAGCATTAAATGGTTTTTATCAAGATAGTGTCAGGTGTTAAAAAGTTCTCAATTACAAGAAGGAGCATTGGTTTCAAGAAAATGATGGGGGAGAATGTGTCACAACCTGAGCATAGTCTAGAAACATAGGATGCCTTCAACCACATTACTATTTATTATGGTGCTTATTTAGAAGGGCAGGGGATGGAAAGACTTGAGGCTGGTAGGAAAATTGTATTCCTAGTGTTTGAATGACGTCCCAAACATTATTAAGAGAACATGCTGCACCCAGAACACTGAAATGAGCATCACAGAGTCCAGCACACCAGAGACTCTGGTCTCCTCCCGGGGCATCCCATTGGGAACACCTGTTGAAATTCTCCAGGACACATTCAGCACTTTCTCTGATAATGTACTCATGGCAGCATATTGCTAGTATTGCCTAAGTGCTAGTTTTGCCTTCTTAATCTAACATGTAGCCTGACTTCAGGAAGTTATTGAGTCATTCTCCAGCTACTGGCTCCATTTCCAGGGATAATTAGTGAACTGTTAAACTGGGTATTTCGTGTAGAACATGATACATAGAAAATTCTTCTTAGTTTATTTTAGCTGTATTTGTGTGAGAACAGTAATTTAATGATCATTATATAATTTACTTATGTTTTATTTTCAGTTAGTGATCTATGACAGCCCCAAATGAAATTTCAAGAGTTTTGATTATTTGGCATGATAGAGTTATAAAATATATAAAAGTGATAGGATACACTTTTAATTATTTTATATGACAGCTTTTTGCTGATCATAGATACATCTTAAAAAATAAAACAGATAAATATGCATTCCAAGCTAAAATAAAGAAGAGCTTTAAATTAGAAACAGAGATGGAAAATGATAGCATTGACACCAATGCTTATAAGATAAAATAACTCAGTTTACCACAATTAATCCTTCAAATGTAAAAGCCAATTTATCATTTTCCTAAAGGATGCAGTATTAAAGCTGTGGGTTTCCATTTATAATTCATGTTATGCTGAATTTTAACAGTGTAAGCTTCAGCATTGGTTGAATATGTTATAATATTAAAATGTTGCAGGATAAATCAGAAAATGTGTAACATTGACTATCACATTTGACCTTTTAAAAACTTAAATGGCATTCAGAATACAAAATAAACTATGATAGCATTCACGCTAACACAGAAAGCAAATAGTTACATAGGATTGCACCCTTTAGGTTGATTTACTGATCTCTCTGTGCAGATTTCCAGAAACAAATCACCGACAAGCAGGACAACAGAAAAGCAGATGGAAAGCCACAATAAATACAAGCCTATTCATGAACTTGAAATCATTGTGAGTTCAGCTTTAGCATTAAAAAGTGAGTAAATGAGACCTTTATTTGCAAAGCTTAGCCATCAGAAGTATCAATTTACAACTTAATCACATTAGAAATGCAGTTATCTGTTTATAACTATGAATTAAATTTGAAGGGCCACAGGAGAGATCTGACAGCTGACTCTTCCCTTTTAAGATAGTAGGCAAAGTTATCAAGGTTATTATCTGACTTACTGGTTGATCATATAAGGAAAATTAAATTAATGGAAAATTATCCTAGAACGAACTTCCATTAAAAGTTGATGGATTGCCAATTGCCTTCAGTACTCACTTAGTGTTAAAAATGAGAGGACTGAGGAAGACCATAAAGTAAAGGAAATTGCAATCAATGATACAGGAAGTGATGAAGTAAAAGAAGGATTTTAATAGAGAGGGGTCAAGTAAGGGTGATTTCTGTGTTGACCCTGTTCCGGTATAATGATAATTACAAGCCTATGGAAAGAAAAGGTAATTTTATAGTGCCAACAGTAGGCATATTTTAGAATTCCAATCCTGTCATCATCTACTGTGAGGTGACTGAATCTAAGAGTCGAAGCTATAGCAGTCAGAATCATGAAGACTTCCATAAATATGAAGGCTTGCCACAGGTAATAAAAGTCTGAATTTTCACCTAAAAGCTGTGATCATAAAAGGACTCTTTCAAGTTCATGGTCTATTTTTATTTTGTTAAGACTCATTGTATCAGAGACTGGAAGGCTATAATGTCTCCATGGTTTCATTCACTGGACAGCAAACATGGAATGTGACCTGCGTAGACACTGTGCCCTGAAGGAAGTAAATCTCCCTGTCAGAGGTAGCCTTTAATGTCTACACGGAGACAAACCCTCTGTGCTCGCTGAGGATGAAGGCTGCATCATCTTCACAGCCCAGTGGCCCACTCTACACAAGAGATTCCTGACCACCAATAGTTCACAAAGCTGCCAGCCATCTCTTCGTAGTCCTGAGATGTAGCAGGAACACAATAAATGTGGATGCATTTATGGACACTGAAAGAAAAGGAGATTGAAAAAAAGTACCTCATATGTCTGAAAGCAAATTCCAGGCCTGGAGAGAATAACCAAGACAAACTTAAAGCAGCGGAATTTGGTGTAAATGGGAGGAATGATTGGTGAAAGCCTCCGAACTCTACAATTAAGCTAGAATGGAACTGTAAATTCCTCAAAACTGACGAGATAACCACAACAGTCCTCAAATGTCTCCACCATTATTAATCCCCTGTAACATGTCACCATGATAGAATACTGCCTTCCTCTGTGTTTGCATGTAAAATAATTATCTTCTAAGCTAAATATATGTTGAGCTATTCAAAAATCAATAAAAAAGAAATGGAGTTACAAACTTCCAATATACAATGTCATGGAGTAAATATTTTCATCCCAAAAGGGAAGAATTTGTGCATAAAAAAGAATGAGGTCACATCCACCAAACAGTAATCCTGGAGCTCCGTATCCAGCATCCATGGCACATGACGTTTGATTATGAGCTCTGAAGGACTTGTGTAGCCCTGCCTTTATGGACATTGCTATTTGCAGTCCAGATGATCTTTGTCTAGCACGATTCTACTCGCTTTCCTAAGCAGACATCCTGGCCTCTCCAACTGGATTTTAAGTTTTGCTCTCAAAGCCTCACATGTTATCCTCCCAGACATTTCCTGCAGGGACCCTCACACTGCCACACAATGACTATCCTTCTAGATCTTCCTTTGAAATATGATTGGAAGCCTCCATGATCCATTAACTCTTGTATTCTGCAAATCTGTAAAACCAGCAGCATATGGACAAAGCCAGCCTACTATCTGCATGAATATTAGCTGGGATCCTTGGACCATGTCTGTAGCAGCTACTGAGTGCTTGAGCTGCTGAATAAAGGGAAATGCTTCCCTGTGCAGTTGTGCATTCAGGACACCTCTGAATTGAAGACCCACTGCCTTTTCAATGAAGAGCAATGTGTGTGTGCTTATGCATAAAATATTTTCATGCAATGTATTCTGATCATGGACTCCCCCACGCCTGATCTCCTCACAGATCCTTCCCTCCTCCCTACCTATGCAGCTCTACACCTTCTTTCTCTCTCTTTAGAAAGCAGAGGCTTTCACTCCCTGGAAACCTGCAGGGCACACTGACCTGCTGGAAAAACAGGTAGGCAATCTTCAGACATCTACTCCCCCTTCTCATCTCCAAATCCAATCAAATCCTCTAGTCTCATCCCAAGCTCTATGGCAAACCACCTGCTGCGGTCTCCCCTTCCTCACTGTCCCCTCTTTCCAGTGATCACACAAATCTTCTCATACAGCCTTTTTTTTTTTGCCACGCCATCCCTTTGTCTCAGTCCCCTACTTTTCCAGGCATTCCCTGGGTGCCCACAGGCCACACTAACCAGGGAAACAGGTAGGCTATCACTCTCCTTCCTCTCCTCCAATTCCAGTCCCCCAATCTCATGCCCAGCTCTGTAGCAGACTGGCTGCTGTGGTCTCTCTGCTCTTTCCCAGGAGACTAAGCAGATCCTGGTACACATTTTTCTTTCCTCCCTCCTATGAGCCTCCTCAGCACCCTCTCCCAGCCCATTCCAAAGTGTTAGCTCCCAGTGTAAAGGAAAAATGGTGCCTCAGAGTTTGTGGGTATAACAAAAATATATTTGAAAAAAAGAGAGGGGAGGTGGAGGGAGGAAGGGGGAG
Organism: Bramus lutescens; assembly: GCA_001685075.1. NCBI lineage: Eukaryota > Metazoa > Chordata > Mammalia > Rodentia > Cricetidae > Bramus > Bramus lutescens. Next base: position 125,753 of record LOEQ01003468.1, read on the forward strand.
GGGAGGGAGAGGGAGGGAGGGAAGAAGGGAAGCAGATTTTAGAATTGAGTGGATTAAGTCATCATAGACTCAAGGCTGTGAACATAGTAATTCAATTTAAAGCTATAACTTTTCCCCATTTCTTTTTATTTTACTGAAAATGGATCTTTTTCATATAATATATCCTGGTTATAGTTTTCTCTCCTTCATCTCCCAGTTCCTCCCCACTTCCGCTACTCCTATATGGATTTACACTCTTTTCTCTATCTGTTCCAAATAGATCGTATCTGATTTATTCTGAATGTCAAGTCATCTTTCTGTCGAAGATTTTGAGATGTAAAAGTATATAATTCATTACACATATTTTATTCTGCAGTGTGTATGGAGCAGAGGGGCACGTAGGTGTTCATGTGCAGTGGATGACATGAGTGTAGGTCAGAAGACAACTTGTCATTCCCTTCCACCATGTGACTCGGGTCATCGGGCAGCAAATACCTTAATCCCTGGAGCCATCTCAGCAGCCTATAACTCATCTAAAAGTCAATTATTCTTCCCATTTCTCTGCTACACTCTCAGGTGTATCATTTTTCTTCTTTCCTTTTTGGTTTGTCTGTTCTTTAAAAAAAAACATGGGAAGGAAGTTTATTGGAAAGGAAAGGAGAAAGAGAGGGAGAAAGAGAAAGAGACTGAGAGACAGAGTGACCTGTCTCCTCAGAAAAATGGCAGAAAGAGCGGGAGTGGGTGGAGCTTGTCTCTTAAAGGGACCTCTGCACCTGAGTACAACCTACATAGTGACATAGAAGCCATAGGACCCTTGGCTGGCCAGGGTACTGCCTGGGTTCATTCTGCCAGGTGACAGGGGTCAGCATAATGCCTGAATCCTAACATCTTTACCTTTTTTATATTATAAAATGGTGTGGAAATTAAAGGGGATAACAGGTGGGACATGGATAGGGGTACCAGTTTCTTAAGCCTGCTTCCTGCTGATCTGGGGCATTGACCATCTTTGGGGAACCTGAGAAAGCTGGGATACCGGCAATGCTCTGGGGTAGCAGGTTGTTTCATTGCTGTCCAGCCTCTGTCTGGTGTCTCTTGGACCTGGCAAGGTGTTGGCGGAGCAGAGGACAAGGTTAAGTTTAGAGAAAAAAATCTTTTTTGCGTCCTAGTGATTGAGGGGGGAGGTTGTCAGGTCCAAGAAAAGGTGGTGAGGCTTAGGTTCTTAGGACCCGGCAATTGAGGGAGGGGTGCATCTGACCTGTTCGAAGTGAATCCTCCAAGTCAGTTCCCTGGAACTTACAAGAGTTCTTTGAGTTTGTGAAAACATAAGTTTTAGACACATTAGCATTTTTACTGTTTATAATCTGCACGGAAATTTGCATTGTATAAATGGTAGTATATTTGTGCCAGAAATGACTGTGACAGATGTTTTTTGCACAATGAAAAGTATCTTTGAGGTCTATAGTTAGGAAAACACCAAAGCGGATTTCAAATCTTAAGCTTTGTGGCTATGATGATAGTGGTAAAGTTAGAGACAATCAGATTTCTGTAAGTTAAAGCCAGCCTGGTCCACACATCGATTTCCAGGCTAGCCACGGCTATACAGTGAGACCCTGTCTCAATAAACAAACAAGGCACATCAAAGACTTTCTACTACTTTCTAACCTTATTGTGAAAATGAAAATCCTTTACAGTTGGATTTAAAAGCTACTGTTCACATTATGGTGTTTAGTACATTGTCAAAGTCTGATTAATAACTTTTTAGAACTTTTTTGATTAATGTTAAGACTATGAACAATAGCATAATGAGGAAGAAATCTGATAACTTGCATTTTCACACCTTAAAACACTTTCTTATACCCTGAAACATTCTTAGATCCTCACATCTTAAGCTTTGTGTCTTAAAGCACCTTTTATTTAAACAGAGGAATGCTAAGAAGTTATGCTGAAATCTGTTTTGTGAGTTTGTCCCTTTTAAACTGACAAGCCTACCAGCTGTCAAACTGCATCAGAGTTCTCAAGAAGTATAAATTTTACCCGAGTTACTGATTTAAAAATGACAGAGACATCCAGCCCAGGGTCCTGCATGGTCATTGAGGGCAGGTCTTAGGGCAACATCCATCTTTTGGCAGGCAAAGGTAGGCCTGCAAGGCTCCAGGAGATCCCACAGGTTTCTGTGGAGTAAGGACTTGTGGGAGGACTTTACCTTTGTCTTAGACAACTGATGAAGTTGATTCCCAAGTGTCCTGTTGTCCACAATCTGAAGAGGGTCTTTGTATCAGTTGAGGTGAGAGGCAGCTTTGCTCAGTGACTAGTGTTTTCACTTATGAAGCAAGTTCTGGGTGTAAGTTCTTCTGTTCCAATCCATCTTCTTTGGAGGAAATGGGGGTGGCGTCAGGAGCTAATCTGTCTCTCTATTATGAAAAGCCTTTAATAATTAAACATTTTAAATGCCATATTCTCCAGTTCTATGAGCATTTGAGGGCTGTCTTTTGGGTATATACAAGTAGACAAATTTTGTCTTCAGTTATTTGTCTTAAACACATAGGCGGCTAGTTAAAGCTGTATCTTTATAACTAATTGCATCAGTACCCAGCATAACCACAATTAAAGAGCTTGGTCATTTATAAGATGACTCTAAACTTTTATTTCTCAACAGTCAATGATAGGTTGGAAGCTTCCATAAGATTAGGCCTTTATATTACATTCCTGTCAGGTTCAGCCTTAAAAATAATGGTTTTGAATGGAAGTTTCTTTAGTGTTAAAATAAAACCTTTTAATGAACTCAGGAAAGAAATCAAGATAGCCATTTTGTGGGTATTGAATATATGTTGTTACATATTTAAATATTCTAGAAGCTCGGTATTAAACCCTTGGCAAAGACCTAAGTACTTAGCTTTTGTTAATCTAAAATGGATCTTTATAATCTTAATTTTTATCACTATGTAGAATATATTTAAACAGGGTTGACTCACATAGACAGTATATTGTAAAAGCTCTAACCATTTATTTATCATAATTAAAAAGTACATACCAGTTTGAGACTTGTTTTCTTAGTCTAGAAGGAGGTACAATGAACAGAGCCCATTAGGACTGTTTAAAATGTGTTTCTAACAATTGTAGACAGAAATTTCTGCCTCACCTGGTCCCATAGACATTCAGTCCCAAGGAAACACACGGAGGCTTTTATTAATTATAAACTGTTTGCCGTATTAGCTCAGGCTTATTATTAACTAGCTCTTACAACTTAAGTTAACTCATAATTCTTATCTATGTTTAGTGACATGGCTTGGTACCTTTTCTCAGTGAAGCATTTTCATCTTGCTTCTTATGTGACTGAGTGGCAACTGCAGATTGAGCCTTTCCTCTTCCCAGAATTCTCCTAATCTGATCACCCTTTCTATACTTCCTGCCTAGCTATGGCCAATCAGTGTTTTATTAAATCAATACAAGTGACAAATCTTTACAGGATATAAGAGCATTATCTCCCAACAAACAATAATTATATGAACATATAAGCCAGTTTAATTTAAGTTGTGTACACACATACACACACACATAGAGTTAAAGTTAACTTACTTTCACACATAAATTTAAAGCAAAAGTCACATGAATACTGAACAAGAGGAAACTGACCTTCCCATCTCTGACTCACTGTTTTGTTTTTGTTTGCTTGTTTGTTTTTGTTTTTGTTTTTCAAGAGAGGGTTTCTCTGTAGCTTTGGAGTCTGTCCTGGAACTCACTCAGTAGACCAGGCTGGCCTTGAACTCACAGAGATCTGCCTTCCTCTGCCTCCTGAGTGCTGGGATTAAATGCATGTGGCACCACTGCCCAACTCTGACTCACACTTTGTAACAAGTAGACAGGGCATTTAAAGAAAGAGTATACAGGCATGTGCAGGTCTTTGGAGCAAATAAAAATGTGAAGAACCAAAGTAGTCAGTGAATGATAAAGAAGATTCATTGCAGGTATAAGAGTACAGATCTGTTACAGATGAGTAGGGTCCTTGCATGAAGTGGGTGCTCTGGTGGGCCCTGCCATAAAACATGCCACTGAGCAAACATGTTACACACAACAGAGTCAATAAGACAAGACAAGGCAGTGAGATGTCTCTGTCAATTCTAGAGTTTTGGAAGGTGCTTACAATGTACTTCCTGTTTACTTAGGTAATAGTATATTCTTCTGGAGTCTTTGAGGGAGCTGAAGAATAGATAGTTATAGTTATAGTTTTCCTTAGTTATGATAAAAGATAAAGTAGATATAAATATTGTAACTGTAATTCTTGCTTGATA
>LOEQ01003469.1:31039-46001 GCA_001685075.1 Bramus lutescens
TGCTGCTGGGGTTATATTTAGGAAGTGATCTCCTGTGCCAATGCATTCAAGTGTGCTTCCCACTTTCTCTTCTATGAGGTTTAGTGTGGTTGGCTTTATGTTGAGGTCTTTGATCCATTTGGACTTGGGATTTGTGCATGGTGATAGATAAGTGTCTATTTTCCTTCTTCTACATGTTGATATCCAGTTACGCCAGCACCATTTGTTAAATATGCTTTCTTTTTCCATTTTCTATTTTTTGCTTCTTTGTCGAAAATCAGGTGTTCGAAGGTGTATGAAATAATATCCGGGTCTTTGATTCAGTTCCATTGGTCCTCCTGTCTGTTCTTATGCCAATACGAGGCTGTTTTCATTACTGTAGCTCTGCAGTAGAGTTTGAAGTCAGGGGTTGTGATGCAGGAGCAAGATTTCTTTGTGCTTATATTTTCAGTACACCATAGCAGGGAGGACATGATAAAGCATAGTAGCCCATACCATGGAAACAAGAAAGCAGAGAAAAGAATATCTGTGCTGATGGACTTTCTCCTTTTCCTTTTATTGTATCTAAGCCCCCAACCTACGAGATAATGCTCTCCACATTCAGGACAGACCTTTTTCCAATGAGTTAATTCTATCTGAAAATAAAGACACAGAAGACAAGTGCCTTACCAGTCTGGAAAGTGCTTCTCAATACAATCTGTATTAACCACCATACAAATAATTATAAAGTATGGTACATGTATATGAAAATGCCACAATGGTCCCTACTACTTTCTATGATGATTTTAAAGTTAAGAAGAAGAACTGGGGATATAGCTGAATTAGTACACTACATGCTAACCAAAGCACTATGTTGACTGGGTGTGGTGGGCCACACTTGTCATCTCAGTATGGGAGATGTGGAGAAAGAAGGCTGATAGAGAAGATCAGACCAGCTTGATATAAAAGACACTGCCTGAAAATTAAAACAAAAAATAAAGAAAAGAAAGGGAAAAAAAGAAAAAAGAAAAATTTGCTATCACACAATGAGTGCAACAAATGTTAGAAATTAGTATTTTTCTAACCAGTGACCATTTTACAAATAACTAATATTTACGAAGATTCTGTAATTTTAGAAGTTATATGGCCAAGAAGTAGAGAACTGTAAAGTTTGACCTTAGCCACTCCCCTCTACTGCCTTTCCATGATGTTGTGTCCCTCTGTGGGCTAATACTAGAATACCTGGTAGTACAAAAGAATAATAGCCAAGCCTAGCTTGTAAAAAAAATAGCTAGAGCAGTCATTCAAAGGAGATGAGGCTTTATCCAAGCCTAGAAAGTCAAACAAAAGTTGGACCAAGTGGGCTACAGGAAAAGCACATTCTTTCCAGAGAGGGAAGTTTGTCAGGGGCACGGTGGAGTAAGAAACAGTAGGTCCCACGAGCTGAAAACTTTCTTTCCTCTATTAAGTCTAGCAAAATCCAGTGAAGTGGTGAAACACAGAGTGTGTCATTTCTTTTTTCCCAAGCAGCTGTTCTATTCCAGTTCATCTTCTAGTTCTTCTTCCATGGTCGGAATTAGGTTCAGAGGGGTAAATTCTCTTCATACTCCTCTCCTTTGGAAGCTTTGCTCCTCGGAAAGATGTGCAGCTAATGTCCCGAGAACTGTAGCTGCCACCTCTTTTGCCTGTGCCCCTCCTAGCTGTGTAATCTAATTGTGGCTGGCTCCCCACATGCTAGTTTTTTGCCTGAAGCACCTAATGTGGGTTTGCTTTCCATTTCTTCACTGTCTCCTAGAAACTTTGTATCTCAGCACGTGCCCCTTTTTGAGCTAGCCCCTTCCGTATGTTTATTGCTGCTGAACAAAAAATTGGCTGACTGACCTCTCCAAAAATATTTCCTTTGAAATTGAAAGGCTGTCCTGTTGTGTGATATTTCACTCTTTTTGCTTTGTGGGGGGCCCTCCACCCAGCTCTCAAGTAAACTACACATGGAGGCTTATTCTTCTTTTTTGTGGCTTGAGAGACAGCTCTGGGTTCTGGGAACCGAACTCATATTTTTGGTTGTGAGCCTAGCCTTTAACAGCTGAGCCAACTCTCCAGGCCATGGAGGCTTATAAGTGCCAGATCTTAGCTTCACTTTTTTCTAGTCAGCTTTTCTTAACTTAAATTAACCTGTCTACCTTTCTCTTCTGTTTTTTTTTCCATTTTCTTACTTCTGCATATCTTGCTTTCACTCTTACTCCATGGCTGGCTGGGTGGCCAGCCCCTAGCATCCTCCTCTCCTTCTTCTCTGTTGCTCCTTTCTTTTCTCTTCCAGATTTCTCCTTATATTTTTACTCTCTGCCTGCCAGTCCCATCTATCCTTCATATGCTTTGCTATTGGCCATTCAGCTTTTTATTCGGACCAACAGGTGTTTTAGATAGGCAAAGAATCACGACTTCACAGAGTTAAACCAATGCAGCATAAACACAGGTCACACACCTTAAAATAATATTTCCCAACGCTTTCCCACTGATATTAGAATTCTAAAACTTGGTTAATGTGTTTATCCATTTCTGTGATGATTTTGTTATAGAATAAGTAATGACCCTATAAAGTTAGCCGAGAATTCAACTGTTTCTATAAGCCATGGGGTTTCTTGCCAGTATCTTTCTAAAATAGTATTATCCATTGTACATACCAGGCCCTCCTATCTCTTCTGGACACAGGGTCTGACTTTGTAGCCCTGAGTGTCTTGGAACTTCTTATGTAAACCAGACTGGCCTCAAACACACAGAGATCATTCTGCTTCAGCCTCCCAACTGCTAGAATTAAAAGCACATGTCACCACACCTAGTCAAAGTCCTTTATTTTACTTAAACATGCCATTCAATAAGCCAGCCTCTACTGGTGACCAGATCACACTATGACAATTTGTGTGCCCTGTTGAGGAGTTCTTGCTATCCACCATTGAGGAATAATGTTCCTCATTACCCTCCTTTTCCTCTTCTTGTACCACTTTATCCATAAGGTGGATTTTACATTCTCAAATGTATATTTTTATGGAATCTTTGTATGAGCCAATAGAACAAGTAGCAGTGAATTGTTTATCAATATTAACCATTGAAATTTTACTTGTTGCAGATGTAGAAGTAGGTGAGGGAACTTAACATAGTCCATTCAGGAGATGCAATTAACTTAGAGCCTATCAATGCCTTGTTTATGGCATTATTGTCTGTTGTGCAATCAACAGATACTGAATATTTTCTCTATTTGAGTATATTTTCTTACAGTCTCTGATGCCTCAGGATGTAATTTCTATGTATCATAGTTGTTTTCCTTTTTTCTGAGCCCTAGATGCCTTAACTTATAGCATCTAACTGCTGTGCTAGATTTTTGCTCCATTACTGGTGTCCTGATGGTCCTAGCTTCTAAAGTGTAAAAATCACTTGTGCTGTGTCCACTTAGCAGAACTAGATTTCTGCACCTCATATCTTCTCTATAATTTTAGTCTTCTGATGGACTGTGGGATGCATCATATTGCTTAGTTCTGACTTCCAGTCTCCTGGAAATTCAGAAGAGGTGATAAGAATGAGGCTCAGTTGGCAGAGTGTGTGCCTAGTAAGCATAAAACCCTAGGTTCTTTACCCCCAGCATCGCCTAAGTCAGGACAGCGGCATAGATCTGTAATCCCAGAATTTGCCATATTGTTTTGCTTCTCACATCCTGGCCCCTGAACTATAGACTCCCATCTTACTATTGATTCTCAAATGCCTCTCCATTTCATATTTACTTGCATCAAACAAAATGAGAGCTTTGAAATGGGGATAAATGTAAGCTTCTAGAAGTTTAGTATTAGAACAAAGTGGTACCTCTCAAAGATGGGGAAGAGAAGGAGGGAGGAGGGAGAGATGGGAAAGCTTGGTCAATGGGAACAATGGTGCACTATTTATAGGAGCAAAATGTCCTGGTGTTCCTGTTCTCAGTAGGGTGACTCGAGATAAAGCTAATGTATATTCCAAACTGGGTATAAGAGTGGATTTTAATGTTTCACCGCAGAGAAATGACAGATGCTATAGACAGTAAAGATGGTAATTAACCTGAAGTGGTAACCGCACAGAATCCACCTGGTTCAAAACTTTATCCTACAAATTAGAATAATTATTATATGTACATTACAGATGCACTAAAACAACCCAAAGAGATAAGATCTTTTTTAAAAAGAAAACAAATTCCTGGGTTTGAGGTATAGTTTAGTGTTAAAGCACTTACATGGCATGTGCAACGCCTTGGTTCCATCTTCAGTAATGCATACAAAGAAGTATGAGTGTAACTTTCCTATTTCCATTTTGGGACCATCTCCCATAGACCATGCTGCCTCCAAATCCCTATGTCATTGTGGATAACATTGAACTCCTGATACTCCCGATACTCCTGACGCCACCTTACAAATGAAGAACAATACGCTATGAGCAAACAGAAAAAAGTGTATTCATTCTTAGATTTGTGTTTCTTATGTTCTACAATTCTTTGTACTTGGGAAATGACTTATGTGCCCCCCATGACCTAACTGTACTGTATTGCTGTAGGCAGATTTCTGAATGCAAAACAGATGAAACCCCAGGTGCCAAAAGTATATCTGCAAAATTCCACATTTGGGTATGGAAACTAAAACAGGAAGCAATAATTTGCAAAGCCTTCTAATAGAAACTGATGTAATGGCTTGGTGAGGTCACAAAGACTTGCCCTTGAATTCTGGCTCAGGACTTGCTAGCTGACTGTCCTTGAGCTAATCCATCTCTGAATGTAACATCATCAATAACAATAAAGATTTTTAATTTATTGGTTTCTTATTTATTAAAAAGTGGATATTTCCTCCACAGATTTTGAAATCCTCTAGTTAGCATATATAAAACCTTCCTTAGGGTTTGTCCTTAACATCTCCATCACCTGTTTTTCCCCTTTATTTGCAGTGCCACATCACTTTATAGATTAGTAACTAATATTCTATTATAAAAGCTACTGATTTTTACAGTAAAGTTTTATGAGTCATGATAATGTAGTCATAAAAATGGAAAACATGCCAGGATGTGATGGTATATGCCTTTAATCCTAGCAATCAGGAGGCTGAGGCAGGCAAATCTCATTGAGTTTGAGCCCAGTTTGTACAGGGAGTTCAAGTGAGCCAGAAGACCTTGTGAAGATTTTTTAAAAGAACATGTAAAAACTGCTTCTACAGAGAGATCTTAATAATACTTAATGTATGTACCATTAAAATATATAACTTATTATTTTGAGATTCATCAAGCTCTTCCACTGAGCTTAGTACCATCTGAGCCCCATGAAAACCATAAAGTGGCAGTTTTTGTTTGGGGTAAAAGTCAGTGGTAGAGATCATATTTAGCGTATGTGGGGCCCAAAACAAAGATAGAGGGGGAAGACAACTTGCCCTTATGTACTTACTCAAAGAGTGAGAGAAAGCAAGTGCCAATTGAGATTTCAACATAGTGCAGTATAGCTCAACATAGCTTTTTTTTAAAAGAAAAGTTTTTTATCATTTTTAATTACACGTAGTGATGATGTGTGTGACCTTATGTCAGTGTAGGCCTATGAGTGCAGGTGCCTACAGAAGCCAGAGACGATTCCCTGGAGCCAGAGTTACAGGCTGTCATGGTGTGGTCCTAGGAACTGATTTGGGGTCCTCTGGAAAAGCAGCAAGTGCTCTTAACCATTGAGCCATCTTTCCAGCCCCGCTACCTCCAACTTGTAAAGCTCCATATTCTTTCACTCTGAATGTGCTGACCCCAAATAATTAGGAAAGCAGTCAATAACATGGTCTGAAGGTGGGAAAGGTGGTTAAGAGAGGATGTGGCCCGTGAAATAACTCTGAGCATTTTGAGGTTGCCAGTACACTGAGAGGGGAGAGATAATATCCCAGAAAGAAGAGCAAAGTGTCCAAATGCAATGTCCTGGCTACACTGTTATGTTAACAAAGAGACCAATATGCACGAGCATGCCGGTCACCTGCCCCAAATCTGACTGCCCGCATAGACTACCTCATGTTCCCTCTTGTACTCGTATTCAGAGAACTACTCTGTTCTCACATCTCTTTCAGGCTCTTTGAAACTCTCCAGTCACTCTTCTGGTCTGTATTTGGCCTTTTAAATCTCTACGTCACCAATGTGAAGGCCAGGCACGAGTTCACCGAGTTTGTGGGAGCTACTATGTTTGGAACATACAACGTGATCTCCCTGGTAGTGCTGCTGAACATGCTCATTGCCATGATGAATAACTCCTACCAGCTTATTGCCGTGAGTAATTGTTTTACCATGGGGATTCCTTGGGTTTCTGGAGAAGGCACAGTGATGTGGGGCCCATTGCAAGCTCAATGAAACAGTCTTATTGCCTCAATGAATATACATTAGTCAGTTATTCATCTGCCTTCTTTCCAGAACAATGCTGTTTGCAGACTTAGTCTACAGAAAGTCAGTAGTCTAGATTGAGTTACTGAATTTGATGACATTCTTGTTATCTGTTGAAAATGTTTTAACGTATTTGAGACAATTTTTTTGTCTTGGTAAGGAAACCTCAAGGGATATATGTACAGTGGGCTTCTCAATTTTGCACCTCACTTATATTCTGGATAAATCCAGTTGATCTTTTAATAACATTGCAAACATCCTCCTCAGATTAGGAGTTTGATTGCGAAGGTGACATTCTGGGAAGAATAGGGGCTATTTTGTTTTTGACACAATGTCTCATAATAATTCAAAGTTGCATTAAACTCACTGTGTAGCTGAGAATGACCCTGAACTCCTCCATATCTCAGGTCCTGAAATTACAGAAGTGCACTATAATGAACAGTTAATAAGGGGGGCTATTTCTTCCTAAAGTAGAGATAAGTAACTGTACTCTACCATCAGATCAATTTTCTTAGATTGAGCTTATTGTTTTTAAGACAGGTCTCATTGTATAGACCAGGATGGCCTCTAATTCCCAATCCTCTTGCCTCAGCCTCTGGAGTACTGGTTGTAGGCATGCACCATGACGCCTTGAATCTTGCATTGCTGATTTTTTTAGTGCTATTGGGAGGTAATGGAGCCTTTAGTATGTGGGGAAGTTAGGTCATTGGGGAGTATACCCTTGAAAAGGATTATAGAATCCTACCCCCTTTCTCTTCCTCTTTGCTCCCTTACATGGTCACCTGCCCTGCTGTGCTGGTCTGCCACCAGCTGAAGGCAACCATTGACTGAAGTCATGAACCACAATAAACCTTTCTCTTTATAATTTGATTTTTCTCCTTTACTTTCTCACGGTAACACAAAGGTGAATTTGTAGAATTTTTGCCATTGGGGATTTTTTTAAGGTGTAAAATTGTTTGTGAGGGAGGGTACTTTAGGTCATAGATACTTAAGTGACTGGCTATAAAGGGAATGGGAGTATAGTAGAACAATTTAAAAGCCAAGGACTGTAGTCTTGGGACTGTCTTTTATCATCAAGTCAGCTTGGACAACTTCTTAGACCTCTGATTCTTAATCCAAAAAGTGATGTGTTGCATTGGTGGTGAGTAATATCATTGCCAGCGCTGTGAGCCTGTGTTGACAAATCAGGATAGCACAGCAAGGTCCTTCCTAGCTCTGAAATTCTGTTCCATTGGTGTCAGGAAAAGGAATAATACAATATAGTTCAGCTTCATTTCTTGCCTCTCATAGTCTTTCTCTCTCTCTCTCTGAGAGAGAGAGAGAGAGAGAGAGAGAGAGAAGAGGAAATTTCCCTTTCTCCCCTCCAAGTCCACCTTCACTCAAATCCAACTTGACAAAGAACTTTGAGATGATTTATGCTCACACCTAGTCTGTTCTCTACAAGGGATAAGAAACACATGGAATAGAAAGGGTTTCTTTTTTCTGCCTGCAAAGGCAGTTCTAGTTTTCTCACTAAGTATCTAGCAGTTAATTATTCCTAGTAACAGAAAAAAAGGTAAAATTTTCTTGTCATCTAATATAGGGTTTCAGGGTGATCCACTGAGCAGGGTGACATTTTCTAGCAAGAATGAGAATCATCAGCTCTAGCTTTTGGTCACCACCTGCTGGTAGCAGGTTGGGTTTTAATACTCCCCACTTTGGCACCTGAAGAAAATACCTTGATTCCTGTCACTAAGGGCCTGTGGGTGCCCTGAATGGGGCCTACACCATCTCACATGTCTGCAGTCGAAGCAAACCAGCCTGAATCCTCCCCGCTGCTCTGGAATTTCCTGTTTGTATATTTACAGCATTTGGAAATGGATCCAATTGGATGTTAATGATGAGCAAACTGATGGCACAAATACCCAAGTTTTTCCAAGGGGTAAAGAATAGAAAGAAGATTTCATTTCATTTGTAATATTTCTACTTCAGCCAGGTGATGGTGGCATACACCCTTAATCCCAGTACGCAGGAGACAGAGACAAGAAGATCTCTGTGAGTTCAAGATCAGCCTGGTCTACAGAGCAAGTTCCAGGACATCAAGGGATACACAGAAACCCTGTCTTGGAAAAATAAATCTCTACTTTAGAACTGTCCCTTTAGAAGGCCTCTGTGATAAGGGTAAAGACTTTAGAAAGAGAAACCACTGGAGACACTTATCTTCTCCTACAAGCTGCCTCAGCCTTGGTAGGAATTTGGGTGTTGGGAAATTATTCAGTGTTTATTCTAGTTCAAAGGTTAAGAGCCACAGCTATCCCAGGAAAAGTTGCGCTCTTTATCAGTGCTTCATGAAGGATTAAGATACTGGGTAAGTGGGCTGTTTTAATAGCCAGTTGAATCTAAACAAAAAAAATGTACAAATGAGAAAACATACATAAACTTATCATAAAATGCCAATACTCAGAGTCAGGTTTTGCAATGTGGCCCATGTATTTCTTCCTTTAACATTTTCTTTCCAGTTCTGAAACAAATGTGATTGAACTGTTAGTCACTTAGTGACAGTTTAAAGGTATAGGTCCTGTCTCTTCCTGAGATCAAATAAGCAATGAAAGGTTTCATGAGGGCAATGTGTGTGCCTGAGGAAGAGTCAGAAGGGATAGCAACAAGAAAATGTCACCATCATTATGGTTTTGCAAAGGCTCAGGTCTGGGCAGCAGTTCCCAAGTCAAAGATACCAGCAGCCTCCATATAAAATAACAACTACCAGTGGACTTTCTGGAGATAAAATAAATGGCTATATTTGTATTTCAAGAGAGTTCTGGGCTGAGATTCAGAAAGAATTGCCCCTTGTTGAAAACTAGGCCTTCTTGAAGATTGGTCTCAGAATGTTCTCTTTATTGTTACAAACTATCCTTCTGTTTTATTCAAGTGTCCAGGGCCCAGAAGTAAAATAAAGGAATGTGATTACTTTGGCTTCTGCCTTATTCTTTCAGTCATTGTTCACAATATACTAGCCATTGGGGCAGTCTTCAGGTTAATTAGGATAGTGCAAATGCTAACATCCACACGTGGACCCACACACTGTCACATCGCTCCTTACTTGAGAGGCATGTGCTCTACAAGTACCATAGTGTTGGGGTTGGAGAAATGTCTCAGTGTTGAAAAGCACTGGCTGTTCTTGCAGAGGAGTCCACTTGAGTTCCCAGCACCCACGTAGTGACTCACACCTGTCACTGCAGTTTCAGAAGATCCAATGCCCTCCTCTGACTACTTATAAGCACCAGGCACACATGCGGTGCACATACATATATGCAGGAAAAAAATGTACATAAATAAATCCAAAATTAAAAAAATAGAATAGTACAATGTATCACAGCTCCAAACTATCCAATCTCCTCAGCCTAACCAGTTCCAGTAGTGAAAGATTTTATTGTCATCATCAGGGGATGGAGGACCTACTATTTGGCCTGACTTCTTCCAGGATAAAAATCCTGCGTCTGGCTCAGCTTCTAAAGCATTGTTTCTTAAGAGAGCAGGAGACAATATAACCCCGCCCCCCGGCCATCAGTCCCACCAAAGAGTTCAAACTCTGAAAGCTGGGCTGAAGTTAAGCAGTAGTGGACTCCCTTTCCAAGTGAAGGACTTGTTCATTTCAAGATGCATTAGGAAGTGCATAGCTGGATCTTTCCCTTGGAGGCCCTCAAGCAATCCAGAAACTGACTTTTTCTCACCCCAATTTCTGCTTTCCTATGATGCCAAACCACACTGAGGGACCTGATTCAAGACTACCACATTTCATGAAGGAGAAAGCAGATATGTCCATCCATCAAATACACAGAAAGTGTTCCCGCCCTTGGGTAATGTGGAATATATAAATAGCTGATAGTAATCCATTTTCATCAGAAACTTACTTTTTCTATTACTACTATCTACAAAGAGTCTACCCAGAAACCTGAGCTAACTGCCTGACCTGACAAGTCCCATTTTTTCATCTTTAGCCAAAGCTAAGAGAATAGAGTTTTTCTAAGATGTCAAAATTCAGTAGCTACCATTTAATAAATAAGAAATAACTGGCATATGTTCATACTTTTATCACTGTAACTATAATAGTGTTCACCATTCACCCATGGGCCACACATTATATAAATGTATTTAGTTCATATTATCTCATTAAATCATCACACTCATTTTATGAGGTGTTGCTATTAATTTCACTTTGCAAATGAGGAAACTGAGGCAAAGAGACTGAAGTCAGTTGTCTAAGGAGGCATACTCTGTTTCCTTTCTGATTAGCGTGCTTAAGTTATACACATTAGTGAGTTTCAGATATTTCATGGCATGGCATGCACTATACAAATCCAGCCTCTCTATCTAAGCTACCCTTCCTCCATCTCCAGCAATCACTATTCTGCATTTGGGTCACCCTTTCTTTAAAAGCATGCACTTGTGAAAGAGAATATGTTCTACTTGCATTTCTGAATCTGGCTTAGTTCACCTAACATAATGTCCCACATTTCCATCCATTTTGTTGCAAAATAAAAGGTTTTCATTTTCTTGGTGGCAGAATAATACTCCATTGTGCATATTCACCACATTTTCTTTACCCATTCATGTGTTGATAGGCACCTAGGTTGATTCTGTATTTTAGCTATTGTGATAATGCCACAATGAACATCTGGATGTAGATATCCATTTGGTATGCTGATTTTATTTCTTTTGTGTATATGTCCAGAAGTGAGACAGCTGGATATTATGAATTCCATTTCTCTTTTGTTGAGGAGCCTCCATATTGTTCTCCATAATGGCTATGCTAATTTTCATCCCTATCAACAGTGCAAGGGAATTCATGTTTTTCTCCACAGCAGCATTTGTTGTTTCTTGCCTTTAGTTTCCAGTTTTTGTTTTGTTTTGTTTTAATAGCTAAGGACAAATTCACAGTAAGGGCTCCTGATCCAAATTAACAATATCATACCTCCTCCTTTTGGCCTGCATCCTGATCAAAGGCCCTGATGCAAACAGGATATTCAGCTTCTATCTAAGCTCAGCCCTCCTTTCCCTTGGCTGGCTGGCTTGCTGGCTGCAGGCCTCTAACCAAAGGGATCCTGTAGGGAGACTTGCCTTGTTTCCGCAAACAGTGTCATCTTTGATACACCTGTATGCTCAGCACCATGCCTCCACCTCCAGCTTTCTTCTTCTCCTTTAAGGTGGCCACCAGATATCAAACAAGTTCTTTCCCCTCTACTCTGCCCTTATTTCTGCCAGACACATGGCCCGCTATGGTGAATCACATCTTTACTTTCTTAAGACACAGACTTTTGGTTTTATGTGTATGAGTTTGGTCTATACACATATATGAGCAGTATGTGCACTCTAGGTGCCCTCAGGGACTGGAAAAGAAGTTACTGGAGTTACAGACAGTTATTAACTGCCAGAGTAGAACCTGGGTCCTCTGAAAAAAAAACAAGTGGGTCCTGTAGTAACTGAGCCTCCCCAGCCTGTAGCTCATGCCTTTAATCCCAGCCCTCAGGTGGCAGAGGCAGCCAGATTTTAGTGATCAGTGTCAGCCTGGTAAACACAGCAAGTTCCGGGCCAACCAAGGCTGCATAGTGATACCTTGTCTCAAAAAAAAAATTCTGTCAAAACAAAAACAAAAAAAAGCTTACAGCCACAGAGAATAAACAGTCCGCCAAACTCATGACAAGGACTCATTATCTCACACATCCTGCCTTGGGACACCTCAGCCCTCTTTCCCAAACAGATCTTGCATGCCTAAAACGTCTCTGGAAATTATACCCACACTAGTAAATGAACCATCAAACCTGGTGCTTCAGGACTGGTAGTTGAGGCACTCTCAGCGAAGTTCATACAGTTAGCCGCAGCTGTTACCTGCTCAGGCTGCCAGTCTCTGCCTGGGCTTGGTTTGGCTCTCCCCCTGGTGGTCTAACTTAGGAACAACATTTTTTTCCTCCTATTGCGCCTGGCCTCAGATTTTGTCTACTAGCAGTTGGGAGGGTGGGTATCTGCTGGGGACCAGAACAATTCACCTTGAATTTCTCACAGCACAGGGTAGCAGGACCCTGTTGTGTGCCAAACTCTGTTTCCAACTGTAAGTGTAGCCTGTGGTGCTTGCTGCTCCATGCTAAGGATTTTAGTGACTGGCAGAGGGGCAAGGAGGAATGGGAAGAACGCACAAACAGTCGTCATTTTCTTTCCTGCTATTTAAAGGCAACCTAACAGGGTAGACACCCGGGCTGCTTCTCCGTTACCCAACAGGTTGCCTGTCCTGGATGTTCATCAATAGCAGAAATAATTCTCATAAAAATTCCATCTTGGGTCCACTTAACAGAAAAAGGACTGCTTATGCGAGTAACCAGTTAGTCCCAATGCCTCTCCCCAAGTGTCTGAGGAAGCATGGGGAGAGACAACAGAAAGAAAAAAGTGATTGGAAATACCGGAAATATTACCAGTTCCCGAGCCAAAGTTGCCAGCAGCCTCCATGGAAGTCAGCAACTGGTAGTAGGCATT
Organism: Bramus lutescens; assembly: GCA_001685075.1. Classification (NCBI taxonomy): domain Eukaryota; kingdom Metazoa; phylum Chordata; class Mammalia; order Rodentia; family Cricetidae; genus Bramus; species Bramus lutescens. The sequence goes on from LOEQ01003469.1 coordinate 43,904, forward strand.
TCAGACGAGTTCCAGGCTGAGATTTAGAAAAAAGCGCATCTCCATGAACATTGGTCTCAGGGTGTTCTAGTCATAAGTTAAAAATTACATCGGTAGACTATTCAAGTGCCCATGGCCCAGAGGTCCTTGCCAAGGAGTGTGGTTCTTCATAGATTTTCGCCTACTCTCACAGTCCGTGTTTTGGGTGCCACACATCCTTTAACTAGAACAACAAATGAGACAAATATTCTTTTATTTCTGATTGGCCTGAGATTTTTTTTTTGTCTGCTCGCTTTTTCTTTCAGTGTTTAAGGTAGGAACTCACAGTGTTGCTTCCACAGACAGGCTTTGAACTTTTCATCCTCCTGCCCATGTCACCCATGTGCTCAGGTTACAATTGTGTGGCCACAAATCCAGCGTCTGTTTGGGATTTAAAAACTAAATATGGGGGGGGGCTGGAGAAATGGCTCAGCGGTTAAGAGCACTGACTGTTCTTCCAGAGGATCCTGGTTCAATTCCCAGCATCCACATGGTAGCTCACAATTGTCTGAAAATCCAGATCAAGGGGATCTGACACCTTCACACCAATGCACATAAAATAAAGATAAATAAATTATAAAAAAATTAAAAAAAAGAAACTCACCTATGTGGTAAACTTTGGGTATTGGTGAGTAATTATCTTAAATGTTGCTTAATAACATGAAAACAAGTATCTCCTCGCTTTTGCCAATTGAAATATGGCTCAAAAAATGTTCAAGAATCCTTTTTTTTTAACATTTTTTTCTTGGGTGTGTGTATAATGTGTCCATAGTACATACCCAGAAGCCTAAAAGGTGGGAGGAGTCAGCTGTTCCCTTCCACTATGTGAGTTCCAGGAATCAAACTCAGGTAGTGAGTCCTGGTGGCAAGTACCCTTACCTGATAAACAATCTCACCCACCCCTAGGAATTCTTAATAGCCGAAATAAAAAAATGACAAAATGCTCTTCCTTCAAGCAGACATACCCAGTGAATACTGAAGCAAACAAGGTTATTTCCGGACATTACTAAGCTACATGTCATACTATAGAGTGTTCGGGTCTTCAACTGGGATGTGATGAACCTTTGAGGTCACAGAGACATTTGGGAACATAGCCAGGCCCTAAGGTTACAGAATGGGTGACAAGGAGAAACACTAATTGTCTTTCCCAGAACCACTCAAACCACACAAAGAACCCATGTCTAAGTTACGCTCCTCACTCTGAAGAACAGATGATTTCAGAACGTCACCTTGCCCAGGATCATAGAGCTCTGTTGGTGCAAACACGGCACAGCAGAAGTATGAAGCCTGAAACAGAGTGGATTACGTATGACTTGTGTCTTCTGAGGGCAAACATCAGCACACCCTTCCAAAACCAGGTAAAACTGAGGAAAGGTTTAAAAGCCTGGTCTTTTTTTGGGGGGGGGGGTTGATGTTATTGGTTTGGTTTTTTGTTTGTTTGTTTTGTTTTCTCCTCCTTCGGCAGAGTACTCACTTCAAAGGCCAAGCAGGAAAACGATCAACGAGCTGTGGCTAGGGAGTCTGGCTTCCCGGCACCGCTGGACAGAATCGAAGTGACGAGCAGCGGCCCTTTCCTGGGCAACTGGGCTGTGCAGAACCGGTCTACGCCCGAGAGCGATGAGGGACCACGGAGAAGAGCGGTCCTAGGCTGGAGTGTGGCAAGCTCAGAGGCCGAGGGGGTCTGGACGGCCGCAGGGAGGAGGTCCAACCGCGCAATGGGGCGGCCGCTGGGGATCGAAGAGGGCAGCCGCACACAGGGACCCTGGAGTTTGGGGTCCGAGGAACAGAAACGTCACGGGTCGGGGCACTGGGGAATGGGAGGCAGGGGGCACGGGAGGAACCGAGAGCCATGGAGTCAGGGCTGGAGGCTGGGGGTGTCGGACAGCCGGGGCATTAGGGGATCAAGGCCTAGGGCCGGAGTATCGAGGGTTAGAGGACCAGGAACCGGGTAATCTGAGAACCGGAAGGTCAAGGAACTGAGGGTCTGCGGGTCGCGGGAGTCCCGGCCGCGAGCTCACCTGCTGCTCTCAGGGGGTCGGGTCCGGCCGAGATGCCAGGCTGGACTGGGCGCTCAGAGTTC
>LOEQ01003469.1:65023-83098 GCA_001685075.1 Bramus lutescens
AAAGGGGCCAAGGCAGTTTCTTTATTAACCAATGAAAGTAACACATAGACAGATGACCCTCCTACATCATGTGCTAACACTTTGACAGATGAGGGCCATGCATTGACTGTCAGTATTCTGTGACAGGAAGGAGCAACAGTGCATGAGTGACAGAAGTAGGGACCACTGATGTGAGCACTCTGATGAGATGGGGCGGAGGCTATGAACTCTCAGTACATGGGGGGGACGGGTTTGGGAACTCTGTGAATGGGCAGGGGGCAGTGAGTGTGAGCAGCTTGTGCCTTTTTGCAGGGTCCTTACTAATGAATTCTGCTGGGGCCATTCTTGGTGTGGATACAAAGTCTGCCCTTACCTCTCCATTTAGTAGCCCAAGCCAGCCTTCACCCAGAGAACCCCAGACTTCTGCAGAGCATGCTTGCTAGCAATCCTCTTTTGAGATGTCTTTGGACCACTCCTGAGTCATTCATAGCTGCCAGGGTAATGCCAGAGCCCAATTGCCAGTGTTTCCTGGGTGTTATCAGGAGACATTGGGGATCAGTCCCATCTTACAGAGTTCCAAGAAGCAGGGAAGAACCTGAGTACTTTCACGGAAGTCAGTGTCTGTGGGCAAACAACCCGGTGGCCAAACTACTCAACTCAAACTTGATACAATGGCAGGAGGTCTTGTGGGTTTGGAAGCAGCTTGTGTTCCCAGTTGCAGTCTCAACGTTGCCTTTTCTCTTGATCTCAGCGCATCAAGCTTTGGGGAGGGCCTTCATCACTGTGTGCAGACCTGTCTTATGGTTTCTATTGCTGTGATGAAACACTGTGATCATAAAAAAAAAAAACCCGGGGAGAAACGTTTATCTCAGTTTACAGCTCTCGGGTCATACTCCAACACTGAGGGACATCAGAGCAATAATTCAAACAGGGCAGGAACCTGGAGGCCAGAACAGAGGCAGAGGCCATGAAGGATTGTGGCTTACTGCTCCCCGTGGCTTGCTACCCTGCTCTCTTACAACTCCCAGGACCACCAGCCCAGGGTGGCCACCTACAGTGAGTTAGGCCCTCCCACACCAAACATCAACTGAGAAGATGCACCATAGGCTTGCTCACAGGCCGGGCTGGTGGGGATATTTTCTCACATGACGTTCCCTTTTCTATAGACTCTGGCTTGTGTCTAGTTGGCAGAAAAATAGCCAGAAAAAGACTGGTTTCTCTCCCTCACACCAGAAGCCACTCTAGGTCAGAGACTGCCTCAGTATTTCCAGGGCTGACCCGGTTGCTGGTACACAGGGGCTCAGTGGTATCCTGTGATCCTGTGAATGTCATGGGCTCCGATCCACTGCAATACTCCTTTAACACGGATTCTCTTTCAGAATGCAGTCATCCTAAACACAGAGGCTCCAGAGAAAGTGCTAGAACCTGGTGGATTTAGCCATAATTTCTCTTCCTTCACCTACATCTGCACATAGGATGGAGTCCATTAGAGGATGGATTGGTGGGGGGTGAATGAAGGATGGGCAGACAGAGAAATGGATGGAAGCAGGAAGGAATGCTTCGGTAGATGGATAGATGGATGATGGGTGAATGGATTGATGATAAATGATGGATGGACAGATGAGTAGGTGAATGGACTCTTTAGAGTCTTGATTCTCCTTGGCATAAGTCTGTTTCTCCAAGTATAAAACATGTTTATTGTATATCATGCATCCTTTCCCATTAGTCTCCCTGTCTTCTTGCATGGAGGGTAGTGTCTTCAGGGATACCACCTCTCACTAGAGTCCCTAGAATAGAAGTGTGACCAGTCTATCAGGATAAGAGCTATCTTAGCCACAACAGTCCCCAGGACAACCACAGAAAGACCACTTACTGGGAGACAGTGGATTCTCTAGGCTTCCATGTCCAGCACTCGGTGCAGGCTCGGGTCTCATCTGCCACCAGAGCAGATGGACAACATTTTAGCATCTGCGCTTCTTATTTATGTCCCCTCCTAACCTTTAGTTAGGACAGCCTTGGGTGTGGGCAGGCATGATGATGTGCGTCTTTAATCAAAGCACTTGGGAGGCAGAGGCAAGTGGATCTCTGTGAGTGCAAGGCTGGCCTGGTCTGCACAATGAGTTCTGGATGGAAAAAAGAAAAGAAAAAGAAAAAGAAATAAAAAGGAAATGATATGACTGGTCCTAGGTGTTTTGGAGGAGAAGGTTTGTTGTAGATTAAAAGGGAAAACATAGCCAGAAGCAGGGGCACCTGGGAGAGTCCAGAATGAACATAATCCTGAGCCATGTGAGGAGATGGGAGAGGGGAGAAGGGACATCCAAACCAAGAGGCCAGGAGAGTAAACGGTAGATGGAAGGGCCGGGTAACCAAATGACTGGATTATACAGGGAAGGGCAGCCTAGACTCTGGACTGGAGAAGTTTAGATGGGCAGGGATATGCCAGCCAGGAAGGCTCTGTAATAGGTAGGTACTGAGGGATGAAGGAAGAATCAAGTGTCCAGGTCTGTTTTGATATGTTAAATAGGTACCTTAGCTTTTTGTCCCGGGTTTAAAACCTAACAAGTTCTAGGATAGCCAGGACTATGTAGAGAGACCCTGTCTCAAAACAAAACAAAACAAACAAAAAACAAGAAAAACTCAGGTGTTTTGGTCTCCAGATGAGGAATTGGAGACAAGGGGGCAGCCTGACCCAAGAGAGGAACACTCCAAAGGTGACAGCTGAGATTGTCAGGCTTGATGATTTTTGTTGTAAAGGCCACATCATAGGCACACAAGACCTACTCAGGATTATAACCAAGAAGGAGTCTGTGGCCCAGCTGGTACAGATGTTAAAATAGATGTGAATGGTACTTAGGAGGGAAGCAAGACCTGGAGGTGGCCTCTTAGGGTCCACTGCTCCTCATGGGCCACCTGTTCTTAGGTCACTGCTCTGGAACGGCAGGTGTTTGACTTCCTGGGCTACCAGTGGGCACCCATCCTGGCCAACTTCATGCACATCATCGTGGTCATCTTGGGGCTCTTCGGCACCCTTCAGTATCGGCCACGCTACATTGTGGTGGTGAGTCCACTGTGCTTGGCTGCCTCGATTCAAGGAGCAGGATCTCTGCCACCCTTGGTGGCAGCTTGGGAAGAATGCCTTAGGCTGGTGCCTATCCAGGGTGGGCTTAGGTAACCCTTTCCAAGCTCAGCGTCGGGAAGGTCAGACTCAGGGAGTCCTGGTTTTGCCATGTGTTCAAGGGCTTTCTTCCAAGGCATTGGAGAGAATCAGATCTCATCTCTGAAGCTGTTGGGTTCAACTTCTGCCCTGTTCTTTCTGGCCTCCGTAGTACGCTGTGTGGGCAGCTGTCTGGGTTACCTGGAATGTCTTCATTATCTGCTTCTACCTGGAAGTGGGGGGCCTCTCGAAGGTGAGTAAAGATGGGAAGGGGTTCATCCACTGGGTCTTGGCTGGATCACCTTGTGATACATGGTGCAGTTCATTGCATATTTCCTAATGAAGCTGGAGCTTGTTGCGTAGTGCTGACCCCAGCACCCGGATTATTTGGGCTGTTATCAGTGCCTCAGTAAAGTTCAGCAAGACTGGTTTGTGGATGGTAAGGGTTGTTGGTAAGGCACTGTGGGTATCAGTAGACCATGGCCTCAGGCTGGGTAGCACAAAGGGTGGGTCTTCTGGAAGAGGTCCTTGGAACCAGGCAGTATCAGGGAGTAAGACTGAAATAAACATCTGGCCACAGTGTGCCGGTGTGTCCTTCTCAGGAATGGTGGGATGGAGGCACAAGAAGAGACCTTCTTGTGGTCACATGGAGTCTTCCGCCCTAGCCATGTCATGTTTCCTGATGAAGCTCTGGATTGGTGCAGCTTTGTTCTCCTAGTCTAGAATAATATTTAGTGGTGTGGTGGACTGAGCTAGCAGTAACTGAGGTTATGCCGGTCACTGACCTGACCCACTGTGGCAGTTCGGCCAGGGACATGAATGAGAGCTTTGAGGAACCTAGATACCATAATAGTGCATCCTAAAGTCTCCCCAAGGCAAGGGATGTACCTGGAGGAAGGGGTATGAGGGTTGAGGGCCGTGAAAATCAGGCTTTCCCATGGAGAAACAGATTGGGACACTTGTTCCTGTCCCACACAGCTGGAGCCTAAGAGGAATATGGGTAGAGGGAGACTGGTCACCTTCATCCTTGCCTGCTCCAGACTGTGGTTGGTAGAGGCAGGCTGCCTCCTGATTCTAACTCGTCCCTGCTCCTTTGTTCCCAGGACAGTGAGCTCTTGACCTTCAATCTCTCCCGGCATCGCTCCTGGTGGAAAGAGCATGGGCCAGGCTGTCTTCATGAAGAGGCAGCCACAGCTGGCCTGGGAGCAATGCATGGCCAGTCCTTGGTGGTAGATGCTGGCTGTGCCATGGTGTACAGCTATATGGAAGCCCTGCACAGTGGTCTGCAGATTCTGCTGGCGGTGAGTGTGGCATCAGGCACTCAGGCTGTGGGCTTGTTCTACCTGGGGGCAGAGTCAGGGCCTTCCCTTTACACAAAGGTATCAGCCTCCATACCCTGCAAAAAGTAGAGGAGTCACAGGTGAGCTCTGCCCTTGAGCCTGTCTTAATCACTGTCCTATCACTGTGAAGAGATACCATGATCAATGCAACTCCTATGAATGAAAGCATTTAATTGGGAATTTGCTTACAGTTTTGGAGGTTTCATCCATTAATCATCATGGTGGGGAACATGGCATCAGGCAGGAAGGCATGGTGCTGGAGAAGTACCAGAGAGTTACATCCTAATCCATAGGCAAAGAGAAAAGAGACTGGGCTTGACATAGGCTTTTAGAACCTCAAAGCTCACTCCCAATGGCACGCTTCCTCCAACAAGGTCACACCTCCTAATTCTTACAATCCTTTCAAATAGTGCTACTCTCTAATGACTAAGCATTGGTCCTATGGGGGCCATTCTTATTCAAACCACCACAGAGCCTCGTTGTGCTTCTTGTAAGACAGGCTCAGAGTCAGAATCAAACTTCAGCATCTGGTGACTCAGTGGAGTACCAGGCACACAGGAACAGCAATGGCGCAGGTGCAGGTTGGAGTATCCAAGATGGATGCTCCCATATCTGCCCAGCACAGGGATAGTGCAGCAAAGGAGGAATGTAAAGACCCCAAGGCTGACCTCAGGGAGACAATGAAAGGGAGACAGAAGCCCCAGACCAGCCAATAAGGCTGCAAGTGGGCCCCACTGGTGATTGTTTAATCTCAGCAGATCTGGTGCATTAAGGGAGCATTTCAGTGCTTTCCGAGTCTCAGGGCCTTTGGGGATATTTCACAAGTTCTCACCTCCCAGGAGAGAAAGCAGGAGAAGGTGCACGCTTCCTGGCACATGGTGGGCTGACTGGGCTGGCAGTGAGCCCACAGCCCTGAGAAGTCTGCCAGAGAGCAGATCCTGTGAGACAGGGAACAGTCTGTGGAGATCTGGCTAATTTCCTAGCACTGTGAGATGACATTGCTTTCCAGGAGCCCCGCTCTGTGAGCGGCAGAACAGTTCCGTGCCCAGGCAGCTCCCGTGTTGGTCGTGGTCACCACCCTATCAGGCAAGCGTCATTAGCAAGCGTCAGGTGCCGTCATCCTGTCAATGATCATAGCCCCTTGGACTCAGGTTTCCTAGAGGAAATACAAGTCTCATGAATTCAAAGACATGGAGATTCCATTATTTTCCATGTATTCCAGGAACTTGATCCAAGAGAAAATATGAGAGAAGACTTAATGGCACTCTACAGCTGATGTGGGAGGGTGGGAGGCAGGATTCAGGGGTGCAGAGCCATGGGATACCAGGGGATTGGAGGTTTTGAACCCCAAAAGTCTTTCCCCGGGACCCCAATCGATTCAGCTGGCCAGGGAGCCATGGAGAATGTAGAAAAAGCAGTATGAGGAGAGGCCCAAAGGCTGGTGCTGAGGCTGGACTCACCGCTATGGCAACACAGGTAGCGCAGGTCTCAGCCTCCCTGCAGGGCCCAGGGTCTGTACTTGGCATGGTCTTCCAAGTGCAAAGAGTTGTGACATTTTGGAAAATGGGGGATGTATGGCCCACATGTTTTCTCTGAGTCCTCACAGCTAATACAAGGACTAAATCCAGGCTGAACTCTTCCTTAGTTATTATAGAAAGGAAATATTGTGACAAACCCCACTTAGGAACAGCAGATGGCAATGATACTTCGAGGTCCTCAGACAACCTGTCAACAGTCTTACGTGCTGAAGACCAAGCTAAAGGCACATGAGCCTTTCTGAAGAACCCTTTGTATCCAGAGTGGGCATCGGGGGCATACAAACTCCAAGCCCAGTCTCCTGCTCTCTCTTTGCTCTCAAGGCCTTTCACACTCTGGTCAGGTGGTTCAGGTAAAGTGTCTCTTTCCAGAGCACTGAGTTTCAAGGGCCACTCTGGATCCAGTGTCAAGTCTGGGGTCCCTCACTGACACTCATTGGGCCTCTTACCACATCCCAAGTTCTGTCCTTCCAGGACAGAGCCTAGTACAGTAGAGCATCTTGTCCTGCTACCCTCAGGGCCAGTCTAGATGTGGATACTTTATCCATGTGCCTGGATTTGGGTTGATGCAGAGACTGGAGTCTTGGAAAGACCAAAAAAATTTTACCCATGAATTCTGCCTGGATGGTCTTGGAGAAAGATGATGTCACTAGGACCCTTTCCAAAGGCCGGTCAGGGCCTCATCCAGCCACACTTCATCCTGCATAGAAAAATAAGGGCAGGAAAAGCTGCTATAAATGCCTTGAAGCCCACTGAACCTGGATCCCTATGTTAGGTTCCTCCATTCAGGAGTCTCTGCTACCTCACTATGGATTAGGATAGTGCCCCGCACATTTGGGCCCTCACAAAAGGCAAGTTCTGGCTTTATATCTGTATAAAGTCTATAAAAAACACCTGACCAGACAAGAGAAAGCAGGCATAGTAACACAAGCTTGCATTCCCGGCATTAGAAACTGAGGGAAGAGGAGCATCAATTCAAAGCCAACTTGGGTACATAGTGAGACCTTTTCTGAAAAACAGAATAAAGCTGGGCTGGGAAGATAGATCCGTTAGTAAGATGGTTCCTTTGCAAGCGTGGGACCTGAGTTCAGTCTCCCAGAATCCACCTGGAGAGATGGCTCAGTGGGTAACAGCACTTGCTGCACTAGCCTAAGATCCCACGGTTTTCTCTGGCCTGGGAAACACCAGCATCCCCACCTGTCCTACAGCCCTTTCCCCACAGGACTGTCTCAACCCCCTCCTTCCTCCTGTAAGAATACCAGATTTTGGTTTAGGGCCGCTTCACCCTATTTACCCCAATGCTGATAGTTTATAGACCCCATTTTTAAATACGAACAAATTCCAAGGCACCAGAGTTGGACTTTGAGGCATGTGCTTTCAACACACAACTCAACACAGCTTCTCTAGACCTTTGCCTGGGCTCTGGCCCTGATGACTGATGTGGCAAGCCACTACTACCTGAGAGGACTAGCCTGGATCCCTTTCCAGAGCTGTGTCCTGCTTACAGAGAAGAGCAAAGTATTGGCTCAGGGACCCACCTTGGCCTTTGGGATTCACCATGAAATAGGAGCATGTGCCCTCCTGACAGGTGGTCCAGTGGTTCTCATCTACTCACTGTCCCCAAGCCTGTGATGATCACAGAAACCAATAAATAGGTGCTTTTTAACAAAACCTCAGCATGACCCTGGTGAGGATGTCATCTCTCAATCATGTGCCACCTAACCATGGGTTTGCTGGTGTTACATGTAACTAAAGAACAGCCATAGCTGGCAAACATGGAATTGATTCTGCTGACCTCTCCAGGGCTGCTCAAAATCAATGGGGAGCAATGGGGTGGGGGTGGGGAGACAGCTCCCTCAAATCAATGAGGAGCTACGGGGAGCTCCCAGCCCAGGTGGTGCTGCCTTTCTACTTGTCTGCCTTAGCTAACCACTTGGTATCTTTGTGTCTTAGTTATCACTTCTTAAAACGAAGGTCGTTTGGATGGATGGGCTCGATGGGCGAGAAGGAGAGGTTTAGGCAACTGTGTGAAACAGCAGCCAAAGCAGCCCAATAGATTGTGGGTGCCACACCATGGGCACAACTGGGTTAGTTCATAGAGAAGCCTGGTCACTTCTTGAGGCTCCCCAACCTTCCCAGTGCACACAGGGCTTGGTAGAGGTCAAGTTCACAGAACAATCAGCAACTGATTTAGGAACCGAATTCTACATCTGAGACCATCCAAGATGAGAAAATACACACAGCAAACAGGACAGGGAGCTTTGTGGTCCTCACTACACATCTACTAATACCCTAGGCATCCTGATTAAGTTCAGCCTCCTTTAGTGGGAAGCTGAGGTTATGTTTCTCTTCCACTGTAACTCATGTAGAGGCAAGGGGAGATCCCTGTTCCCCCAAAACATGAAGAAAACAAGGTATGACCCTCAGAAGAGAAATGATTGATTCGTCAAGGGTCCCTGTTGGGAATTCTAAAATTTCAGACTCTGGAAAGACAATAGCTGGACACTAGAAAGACAAATTAGGGTCTTTTGTAGGGTACAGAATGATTTTGGAAGGACTGACGCTGGAGGAAGGAAACTTGGCATGCCTGTGGGAAGATAGTCTTCTGCTATACTTTCTCAAATGGAATGCCAGCTCACAGACCTGGTCTGCTCATGCTTGTTTTTACCTGTTTAAAAAAAAGTGCACTCTCTGCTGTCCTCTTTGGATAGTGTGAGGGAGAAAGTGTCAGGCTTAGATCTTAGATCATTCGTGAGGGAAAAGCCAACGAGAAAGAAAACTTCCAGAAGAGTAGGAGGGGATGAATGTTCAGGAGCGATCTGGACAAACAGAGCGAGGAGTGGAAGTGTTGGGAACAGAAGGCATGAGTATGCAGTTCGGGTGTCATTGCCCCCCAGGGATGACCTGAAGCAGACTAGATGACAGATTGGATGGAGCTTCTTCCCCAGGAGAACCAATCCATGTTTCAGCACTGTGGCCAGCACTCTGTGGGGGCCAACCCTCCACCTCAGGGTACCCCATGAAATCACAAAAGGCTGCGTGAAAGAACTCTCAGACACTCTTCGTGGTGAGGAAAATGACTTTCAGGCTCAGTTCTAGACTTGTTCCTAGAATGATGACGTCCCAGGGGGACTGGGGCCTGCACCTGAGCTGGGTAGCGTCTCACTGGCTTCCATGCATTCCCAGCTGTCTGTCTCCTTTGACGGGAGGGTTTGGTGGCCTCTTCGGAGGCTGCTGGGCCAGGTCAGTGTGGAACCATGGTTTATAGGGTAAGTGGGATCCCTGGAGACCACCTCGAGGCAACAGACCAAACGGTTGCCAGGTGGTGGTGTGTGGGGTGGGTATATACAGTGTTGGTGTTATGTTGGGACCCACAGGGGACAGTGCACTCTCTTGAGATTCATGGCAGCATCTTGGGTCCCAAAATAATTGGTTTTCAGAGGGACCTGCTGCATATCCAGATGGCTCACACTCCGCAACCACTGGATACCTTCCTGTTGTCTCCTCCAGTGTTCTCACTGTTCAGGCCCCTCCTAGCTGTGGAGCCTCCTCTCTGGTTCTCTGAGACCCCACTATAGCTCCCGCTTAGCTGGTACCTTCTGAAATATTTGTGTGCACCAAATCATTCTAGGGTCCCAGGAAGGCAGAGCTATTGCCAGGTGGAGGTGTGTGGAGGGGGGTGGGTATACACAATACAGGTGTTATGTTGGGACCCACAGGGGACAGTGCAGTCTTCTGAGATTCATGGCAGCATTTTGGGTCCTCATATAATACACAAGGAGTGAGCTGTCAGCACCAGGGCAGGGAGGCAGCTTTGCATGGAAGTGACTAGCTGTGGGACCTTATTTTCCTGCTCTCTGATCTGCTGGGTTCTCCACTAGCCAACCTAGTCAAAACCCATCCTGTCCACATTGCCAGCCTTGCCAGGAACCGATGCTTCGATATGGGGGGAAGGCCTGTACCCTGGAATTCACAGTAGAAGGGACTCACATGACATTGTATGATGGCATGAAGAAGACAGGCCTGACTCTCTGGGTTCAGAGGACACACAGGGCATGATCTTTTTTATTTAATGTTTATTGTCTTTATTGAGCTATATATTTTTCTCCACTCCCCTCCCTTTCTCTCCCCTCCCCTTCTACCCTCTCTCATGGTCCCCATGTTCCCAATTAACTCAGGAGATCCTTGTCTTTTTCTACTTCCCATGTAGATTACATCCATGTATGTCTCTCTTAGGGTCTTCTTAGTTGTCTAGGTTCTCTGGGATTGTGAATTGTAGGCTGAGTTTTCTTTGTTTTATGCCTAAAGGCCACTTATGAGTGAGTACATATGATATTTGTCCTCCTGAATCTAGGTTACCTCACTGAATATGTTTTCTAGATCCATCCATTTGCAGGACATGACCTTGCCCCCTCCAAGCTACCTCTCAGGTTTCATGTTCTGTGGGATGCCTCGCCCAGATGTTGCCCACTGGGTATATTAAGGGAGAACTGGGAATGTGGGAGTGTGGGAAGCCATGTAGGTAGTATCCCAGTTCCATTTTTCGGGGGAGGAAATTAAGGCCCAGGAGATGCAGGGCTTCTATCAGGTCCACATGGGGTCATCCACACCATCCCCAGGCTGCTGCTGCAGTGAGAGATGGGTTGGCATGTCTGGCCTCTTGGTGTCTTTCAGCTCCTGGGTTTCGTCTATGGCTGTTACGTGGTCAGTGTGCTCACAGAAGAAGAAGACAGCTGTAAGTGTGTAGCTAACGCGAGTGACAACTCTGAGTGCTGTGCTGTCTGGGGTAGGACCTGAAGGTGGAGCTCAGTTATGCCCCATGCCCTTCCTGCCGCAGAGGCCTGACCAACCATAGAGGTGACAGCCCAAAGATCTGAGAAGAGGGGGAGTCTATGAAGAGGGGCCCAGCAGCCCTTGGGCCCAAAGACACTTATCCTCATGACCCCACAGTGGCTCCAGGAGGGTCTGAGTCCTCAATAGCATGGGCCACTCTGCCTGCCTGGTACACATACTGGGTGACATTTAGTACTAGGCAGGACCTATTTGGGCGGATTATCCTTTTCTCTCTGCATGTAAACACCTTTCAACTTAACTTTGATTTGCAATGTGACACAGTAATGCTTCAAGCTATCCCTTTGGGGACTCCCAGTCCTGAAACAGTCTGATGGGAAGAACCTGCAGAGAAAGGATTGACAGGGTGGGTGAGCAGTCAGGGCTCCTGTGGATAGAACCTTCTCCAGAGTCAGAATTAAAATCCAAAGCCAGCTGCCCCTGAGAGTCGGGCCGTGGAGTCAACTGTCCCCATGTTCAAGAGACTTGGGCTTGATTCTGGAGGCTGGTGAGGGATGGTCCCNTCAGCTAGCTGCTAGGGATGAAGCAGGAGCTCCACCTGCTCTTTGAATTCAGAACTGCAGCCAGCCCCGAGCTTCAGAAATGTGTTCTTTTCACCCAATAAGCCTAGCGACCACTAGTGTGGGGGTGGTTTCACGGGGCAGGTGTTAATAAAGTCCACGGGGATGATTGGAAAGCCTAGCAGGGTGGGGTGCAGCCCCATCCAGGCTTGAGGGCCCTTGTTGGCCTCCTCACCTGATTCCTTCTGGGAAGGTTCATTCAGACCACAGAGCCCAGAAACTGCACAGTGCCCCAAAGAGATCCCAGCAAGGTTTGCGATACAGCAGGGGACTGATCTGCAGATGTGCCTGTCCCCCTTCACAAGTCCTGGCAATGGCCCTTTTGCTGGAAATCTGCCAATGGGAATGTTTCCATTCTGCCATCTTTTTCCATCATTTGGGTTTTATTTTATTTGGGCTTGATTTCTTTCAGTTGATTTCATTGGTGGATTTGACCCATTCCCCCTGTACCATGTCAATGAAAAGCCGTCCAGCCTCTTGTCCAAGCAGGCATATTTGTAAGTATGGTCCACTCAGCCTGCATCAGGGTGCTCACAATTCAAGGCTCTTCTCCTTGGAGACTTTATCAGGCATCTGTATGTCAATCCATTCCCCTAAGACCATGCTCTGGTTAGGTGTCAGGGTGCAGTGACTGTAGAACTCAGCCCCACATGTTGAGCTCAAGGCTCAGCAGGGGTAGATTCTGTGTTAATCAGAACCCTAGTTAGCACCAAAGTCTGGAGTCTCAGGAATGGGAGGGATGCCAACAGGTCACTCCCCCAGGGGCGTCAGTGCTTCAGTCAGTGTAGAGGGTGTCTGTTTCTTATATTTGGCAGATCACATTTCCTTCTCTAAAGCAGTACCACAGCCCTACGGATGCCATGGCCATGCCTGGGCTTCCTGGAAGTCCTGGAATTGAGGTCAGAAGGGACATTGAGGGGTTCTCTTGGTGAAACTGCCTTTGGTCCCAGAGATTCCTAGTGCCTGACCTCAGGGTGTCCTAGACTATTGTGGATAATGGGTATCACAAGTAGCAGGACTTCAACTCCCAAGATGAATGAAGAAGGAGATACAGACCCAGGAAGGGGAGGAGCCTCTTCAGGCTGCCTGCTATAGCTCCTAAGACAAGTCTGGGCTCAATACATCTCTATGAATAGGGGCAGTCCGTGGGAGGTTTCTCTTCAGTGGAGAGTCTGAGTGGACGAAAGGACCCAGAGTGAAACCCTCACTCCACTTCCAGTCCCATAGGAATGGGCCAGGGTCATCAGAGGATAAGATCAGTACCTGTCCTGAGTGTGGAGAAACCTAGTCCCGGGCATATTTGTGCTATAGCCTGAGCTACTATCCCTGCCTTGGTTTTGTGGTTTACATCTGAAATCTCCAAGAGAAGGGACACTGTCCTTCTCTCAGTCTCCCCTGATCTCTGCCTTCTCCACAGGCCTGCGTAAGTGAGAGAACAGTTGACCCTGCTCCTGCAACCCAGTTTCAGCCGCCAGGAACAATGAGGAGACTCCAGGCCTGGAGTCAGCCCTGCTTCCCTGCCCCCCTAGCATTCTTTCCAAATTCCCCTTGGATACCAATGAGGGGCGGGGCACACTGCAGGCCAGGGTGGCTGCAACTGTGAGTTTGTAATTTCTCTTTCTTTCTCTCTTCCTTTCTTTTTTCTTTCTCTCTTCCTTTTTTTTTCTAAAAAAAAAATAGTAAGACAAGACATGAGAGAATACAGAAACTGGATCCCTGGTCTTCTTGGGCAACTGGCAGTGAACCTAGACAGTTTTCCCAGGCGTCCCCAGAGTGCTCTGACCTGAGGTTACAGGACCTGCAGACCACACACCACATACGGAAAGGCTCATCAGAGGACAATGAGAAGGTTCAGCCCCATCAGGAAGTCTCTATGAGCCACCAAAATCCAAGAGTGACAAAGGCCAATAAATACTGCAGTACCCTAGCTTCAGCTCTTATTCACACAAAGGCCCTTGCCCCACTGAGGCCAGTGCATTCCCTGGAGCTGGACCAGGAGCCCTGCTAGAAGAGAACTGTGGGTGAAACATGGAGCCTGGGAATATCACATAGACTCTTCTTTCTAGAAGGTGGATGGCACTGTTTAGAAAAAAGGACCTTGGGCAAGTATCCTGAGAACACCTGCCATTTTAGGAAATATACAAAGTTTGTGAGTAATTAGAAGTGGAGTCTCAAGAGGCACCTGAAGCCTGTCTATTCTGAAAGGGTAGAATACAGTACAAGATTACTGAGATCAGAAAGAGCATTTGTTTCTCCCCAAGCGGGGAAGCGTTTGTGAAGTGATTAGAGGTAGCTGGACACCGGACAGGCGCTGCTGTGCTGGTGAGCACAGACCAGCTCAGCATGGTCTAGGAGATGAGGTGGGGGTATCTAGTATAGAAATTTAGCTGAGCACTAAAGTGAGACCTTTTTACTTTATTATCTTCAAATAGGTTCCCAAAGCTACAACAGGAGCACTCCTCACACCAACCAGGAACTCTTCTTCCATGCTGTGCTATGTTTGTGGTCGATACCAAGTATCCCCAGCAGATCCACTGTGTGGTCTGGGACAGGCTGGGGTAGGCAGGGTGCCCATCTTGCAGTACCTGGAGGGAGGAAAGGAATCAGAGTGAATTCTGTTCTTATCAGGCTTGCCTGAGTCAGAGGTCCTTGGCTCCAGGGGCTTCCTTGGCCTACTACTTTACTCTACCAGAGAATTATCAGACACATCTTGGGGACACATTGACCTCTGAGAGCTTAAGAAGGCCATGGCTCCCATCTCTCAGCAAGGAGAGGGGTGCGATACATTTATGTAACAATTGAGGTTCATGTGCCCCATCCCAGGCATGACCACCAAGCCCCAATCTAGCCTATGTGCCCCTGAAGTCGGCCTCTCCAAGCCTAGTTGAGACCCTTGATGACCAGCTAGACAAGGGGTGTCCCCCATCCCTCTTTCCCTCTGACTCCACCTATGAAGGATTCCAAACAGTGGGATTGACTGGTGGAAGGAGTGAGAAGTGTGACATGACCATCTGTAGAATGCCACTGCCAGCCTTAGGAAGCAAGATGCTGAGGTTACACCCAGGCTGGGGAAGGATGTTGGGAAGACTCTGGACCTTACCTGGTTTAGGACAGGAAGGTGCGTACACAGCTGCAGATAGGCACCCTGCAGAGCGGGCACACCTGCAGGTTGGGGGCACACTCAGGACAGACTAAGTGGCCACAGGGCACGAAGACTACAGAGACAACTCGATCCAGGCACACCTTGCATGTTCTCTCCTCCTGCAGCTGTCGTAGCTGTTCCTGCACAGACCCAGCTCCTGGGGACTCAAGAAGTGACCAGCACCCTCAGGGCCCAAGAGACGGGCTCTTCAAGGGGAATGCACTTGTTACACAGACCCACCCTCTTATCCCCCGTGTTTCCCCTGCAATTCCTCCAAGAAAGAAGGTGACCCATCCACCTCAAGTGGATCCCTACTATACCTGGCTCACTGACATCTTCAGGCTGTGTCTCTTCTCTGGATGTGAACAATTCAGGGCCTCCATGGGCAGGAGCTGTACACAGTTAGTAGGATTGGGTTTAATCAGGGACTAGCTTCTATGGGGAAGGGAGGCCTCGCCCAAAGAGGGTCTAGCAGCCACTAAGTTCCAGTACTGTTCTAGAGAACAGAAAGGTTTTCATGGCACTCCGCTGCCATTCATGAGCTTCCTGGAGGCCACCAAGGAGCCTGCCTTCCACCAGGGTACTCTGCCTGCCAAGCCCCTCAGACTAGGGAGTCATAGATTGCATGTACTTGGCACTTTGGGAGGGACAGGAAACAAAGGGTGATGGATTCCCAGAGGAGTGAGACAAGGAAAGGCAAGTAGTGCCTAGAAGGGGTGGCTGTACCTCTGGCCCTGGCTGTCTGACCCTCATCCTCCTGGAGCAAGCTAGCCATCAGTTGTGAAGGGGCTGTGCTGGGCACACCTGGGCTCTGGCTCCATTCCTGGATGCCTCTGGTATCTTTAAGGCAGAGAGAGAGACAGAGAGATCCCAAGATGTATGGGGTGCAGAGAAAGGCTGGTGGTCTGTGGCATGCTCTGTCTATACACACATCTGCATATTCCCAGAAGGCACAGGAAAGGTCTGGCCCCCTTACAAG
Source organism: Bramus lutescens (assembly GCA_001685075.1). Taxonomy (NCBI): domain Eukaryota; kingdom Metazoa; phylum Chordata; class Mammalia; order Rodentia; family Cricetidae; genus Bramus; species Bramus lutescens. Next base: position 80,564 of record LOEQ01003469.1, read on the forward strand.
GATACTGCATTTTCAGAGCCTCTCCTAGAGGTGCTACCATCACTGGGGAGGACGGCAGACAAAGCCCCGCCGAGCACCAGAGTGTCCCACAGACATGTACGCTTCTGAAATGGGTTTGTGTTGTCATGTCATGTCTCACAGCAGTGGGGAGAGGAGCCACTTGCCTGTGTCCACAAAGGTAGCAAACACATCAGGTGCTCTCTGAAGTCAGAAGTCCCCTTCGGGGTCCCTGAATTACCTCAGACCCCTGTCCCATAGGGCCCAGGGAAGAGATTTGGAAAGCTGTGTCCTCCGTGGCTCTACTCAACAGGCTTCTCCTTACAGTTCAGTTGGCTTTCAGAAGCTTTGCCCAGCTGAACCAGCCCAGTATGCAGCTACATCCCCAGCTTTGGCTGGTGCCTTTAGCAACCTACTCGGTGGGACCAAGGGAATGCAGTGACCTGACCTATGCCTTAGACACACAGCACGTGTTCACAGTCCCTCCCTGCTGACTGGCAGGTGGGTGCACTCAACAGTCTTACCCATGTACAGGCTGTAAATATCAATGAAATGGCAAGGGCTCTCTATCAGGGTATCTCACCTGAGGGGGTGGCAGGGACCGTATCTTCTGGTTCTCCCCATTGGTCCTGTGGGAAAGCCATCAATGCCGTAAGTAAACAAAGCAAGAGACTGCCAACCCCGAGTCCTGAGGACAGATGGACTTACCCAGGAGCCAAGCAAGGGCGTGCAGGCCTGGATTCTTTCCACAAAGTGCCTTCCTTTTGACTGCAGCAGGAACTGACACCTGAGGAAGACATTTCGGAAGGCAGGACTGGACTCTTAGAGCCCCACTGCCACACTCAAGCCCCATGAGTCATGCTTTCTGTTCCCATGGAACCCATTATGCTATGGCAGGCAGGCAGGGCTGTATCTCTGGGGGTGGTGGACTTGCTGGGAAAGCTACTCAGGAGATGGACTCTGAGCACCTAGAAAAGGATAGCAGCAGGATAATGCCCACCATAGCGGCCCTCCCAGAGAGAGCTCCATGAAGAACGGGGTTGTCTGCTACCCTAGGGAGATCCTTATATCCCGGGACTGTGGAAGATGGGAAGACTGGGCAGAGTTCTTTAGGGCCCTTTTCATTAATCAGACCTGCATCAATCCACTTGTCCTTTACCTGGGGAACCATCGGGCATGCTCTGTCCAGGGGTCATCTCCCTGCTCCCAGCTCTGTAGACCGCCATAGCAGAAAAAACATCTCACCTTGTCCTGCTGGCCTGGGTATGACAGAGACACATGGTTGTAACCCCACCGAGCTGGCAACCCCAGGGTGTTCCTCCATGACCTTCAGAGCTCGGGAAGTCAGGACTGGGTCTGCCAGCAGGTTAACAAGAAGGGGTCAAGGTACCATGGGCATCTCTCTTGTCTCAAAGGCAAGTAAAGGCAATGCCTGGCATATGTGTCTCGGGGGGCCCGAGAATCTTCTGGAAAGGCTGAGCTAGCATTTATGTTGTTCTCAAAGCATGTGGGTAGGGTAGGGCCAAAGGCTTGGAGCATCTGTAGCCTGGAGATTCAAGGCATCCATCCAAGGATTCCTAGTGACAGGATAAAGAGGTGACTCCTCCCGCACCAGCTTATAGACAGGCTTGGTTTTATGGCTCAGGCCTTCCTCATCTCTGCTCTCTGCCCCTCCCCCAACCATGGGAAGATGTTAGAAACAGGACTGCTTACAGGTGTATCCCACAGCAGACAGCCACAGTCCACAAAATCCTAACACCTGCCGGCCTCAGGGACACTACTTTTCAAGGATGCTCTAGCTGTCCCAGCCATTAACCATTCATAATCAGTGTCCAGTCACCCTATATCAGTGTGGACTCTTGATTTACCCGTGTAAGAAAAATGAATGATTCCTCCCCTGCTGGCCCTACTGGTGACAGTTTCTCTGGCTATGTTCATACTTACAAAGCCCCTCAGTGGGTCTAGCGGCCTCTTTTTCCTCAGCCAGGAAGAGGAGCCAGAACCTGACCCCTACCGTGAGTGAGGAGCAGTCCAAGCTAAAGGAGTGGGTGGTTTGTAACTAGAACAGTTACTCAAAGGATTTGTCTGGAGTTGGTCCCTGTATTAGCCTGATACATAGCAACCCTGGAGGATTACCTACAAGATGGGTACAAATCAGGATGATTAAGCTATTGTGATTTTTGTCTCATTGAGTCCTGGAATGAAAGGAACTAATCACCTCTGTAACCAAGTCTGCAAGGCTCCCTCATGGCAGTGGGGATCCCTGAGTAGTGTGGGGGACCCGCAGAACCACTGAATCCAGGTGAAAACCCCACCTGCTGAGGGGCTCTCAGAACAAGGCCAGCACAAGCCCAGGATCTCATAGTGACTTTGACTGGGGTGGACCCCACACTCTGGCCAAGCAGTGATGACAGGATTACCTTTCATCAGCTCCTTCCCCAGGGCAGGGATGGACAGAGCTCTTCCAACTGGAAGAGTACGAAATAGCATCCAGACCACAGCAGAAAAACCTTAAGACTTACCTGTGTGGAAGAAGCC
>LOEQ01003469.1:91967-108027 GCA_001685075.1 Bramus lutescens
GAAGCATGTCGGCCACCAGCGTGGACCCCCAGGTAGGGGCGTCTCGGGACCACGGTCACGAGGCCGGGCCGTGGACAGAGGTTGCGGTCTGGGCCGCGCCGGGGAACTGGAGGCTGAGCTGGGGGTGCAGGGTCCGGGCTGGGAATCCGGGAGGCCGGGTCAGGGCTCGGGTCTCCGGGCCGAGGACCTGGATACCAGGCCGGGCCGGAGTTACGGGTTCCAAAGGCGGGATCCGCTGGGCCTGGCCGTGGTCAGAGTGGGAGAGATCTGGAGGCCGGGCCGGGGTTGTGTCGCCCTCCGCGGAGCATTCTCCGGATAGTAACTTTTGTGTTTCCTTTCCCGGGCTGGGTGGTGTCCACTCGCACATCCTGACCTGCGGCGACGCAGAGAACAAAAGGACAAGATAATAAAGGTGAGGAGAGTTCCGCAAAGTCGACTTTGGAGGAGGACGGGGCAGCGTCCGTCCGTGTGGACAAGAGAAAGTCTACCTTGCCTGGAATCCGAAAGTTAGTTTCCTCCGTCAGCTCGGAGGAGATGAAACTTTCCATTTCCGGGATATTTGACAGATGGGGGGGGGCGCTAGAAAATAAAGGCGTTCCCGGAGTGGTTCAGCCCTTCCCTCTTCACTCTGCAAGAACAGTTACCTGGTGGGGAAGGAAATGGCAATAAGACCTCTTCGCAGAGTCTAAGGGGGCTGAATGATGGTTCTCTGTTTCTAGGTAGTGGGTGGCTCTTAGGGAGAGCCAGCTAGCCTGCGGGCCTCGGAGGCTCGGCCCTCAGCCCTAAGTTACTGTCACTGCAAGTTTGTTATCATCTGTGATAGTCTGACCCATAATAAACTGCCAAAACTCAGTCTTGGAAAGTGACCCTAGACGTTTACTTGGAAGACTCTTTAGCCAGTGCATGTTGTTGTTACTTGGGTGTAACCAAATATGGTTCATCGTGTTTTAAGGTTGGAAAAGGCCCAGCACTCTATTTACCATTCCTTTCCTTTCCTTTCCTGGCTGTGCACTGTAACAGCAGAAAGTAAGTGGAGAATCAGATGGTAGTGAGCTTGGGTTATGGCCCTTTCCAGCTGAGCGTCCTGCCCTCTTCAGCTCTCCGTGCCCAACGGGGCTCTTAGAGCCTGGCAAAGAATTTCTGAGACCCTGTAGATTTCATCAGCTGGGGGTCAGTTCCCACCTCTGGGGTGGGGGCGGGACATCACAAGACCCTCAAAAGTCTGGCTGTAAGTTTCTTGCCATTTATTTTACTTCCAAAAAAAATGACCTGACCAAATTATGATTATATTTTTATAAAAATGTAATTTGTAGAAAGCTGTACACTGCCAGTCTTATTAGGCATGCAAACATCAGCTCTAGAGAGTGTGCCCATTTTAACATAAGATGGTCTCTACTAAAATTTGATGAAAATGGACTTTGCTAAGGTTCCCATGCTTAAAAGTAATTCCCATGCTGAAGACAATATTTTGCTACTTCTTGTTGTAGTACAAAATGGTTCTTTGCATCAGAAGGATACAGTTCATGACAATGACTTTGAGCCCTACCTTTCTGGACAGTCCAATCCGGTGAGTTTATTTTATTAGTGATTTTTTTGTTTGTTTTTTAAAGTAATTTTTTTGTAACACCTTGACTATCATAGTTCTAATTTCTTATCCTAAGCAGGAAAGAGGCAGGCTAGAGAGTAGTAAACATGACCATTCTTGAAGAGTTGATTTGAGCAGGTCTTCCCGCTAGGCCTGGGGCCTGAGTGATGCAGAGCAGCACCCACTGAGGATGGGTACAGACAGACTTCTAATTGACCCTCAGCATTTGTGGACTGGGACTGGAGCACTTTTTTATGGTGTAAAGGAGTGGTGGTTCCCTGAAGCTTTGTGCCATATTCATTTTGTCTCTGGAAGGTTAGGATCTAGGAGAGCAGCTAAGCCCTGGACAGTGCAGCAAGCCCTTTCTGTGCATTAGGTGACTCACCTTCCCTGAACCTTAGTTTCCTTTTATATATAAAAAAATAGAACCACTCTTAGGACTGTTGGGAGGTTGGCATTAGAGAGGGCGTATAAAGCACAGAGAGTGCCTGTGTGGTCCAGCAGGCTTCAGGGCACCTTGAAACACATGTATATGTGTACAGGTGTGTGTCTGCTGAGGTTGGGGTGGGTGGGGGATTGAATGCATGTACAGGCCTGATGCTGATGGGATCATCTCCGGTCACCTTTCCATCTTATTCAGTGATACAGGGTCTCTTAAACCCAGAACTTGCCAGTGTGGCTAAGTCTCAGTTGCTTTGGGAATCTCCTGTCTTTGCAAGTAAGCCCCCAACTCACTTGGCATTTACGTGGGTTTAGGGGGGCTCAAACTCTAGTCCTAAAGCTTGGGTAGTAATTGTTTTAAACTGAGTCATCTCCCCAGCCACGACTTCTATATTTTAAGTGTGGGTGTGGGCTCAGGTGTAGGTGTGTGCACATGCACAGGTAACCTTGGAGTCTAGAGCTGTAGGTGCAGGTGATTGTGAACTGCCTACATGGGTGCTGGCAGCTGAACTGTGGTCCTCGGTAAGAGCAGCAAGTCTCAACCTCTGAGCTGTCTCTCTAGCCCCAGACAATTAAAAAACATTTTTTAAATTTATTCTTTGAAAATTTCATATGTACATACAGTCTGTCTGGATCATAGCAGCCCCACACTTCCCCAGCTCCCCTCCCACCTTCATGTCCTCTCTTTCCTCTAATCTACTGGCCGTTTTGTGCCAAAGTATTGTTTTTACTGTTCCCTGCACAGTAGGATCACTAGTTACAGGCGCCCCCCCCTCCACCCACTAGATTTCCTGATTAGCTTCCTACAAAACTTGTCTGCAAGAAGTCTTCTGGCAACAGAATCGCTCTGGTTAAAAGCCATAGGCAAGCTGGGTATGGTGGTTCATACCACTAATCCCAGTACTCAAAGATAGAGGCAGTTGGATCTCTGTGAGTTCAAGGACAGACAGGAGTATGTAGTGAGACCTGTCTCAAAACAAGCCAAAAGACATAGGCAATTTGAAATTTAGGTTTAACCATAGTGACTGCTACTTTTAAATGCATGCTGCATTTTTAGAGTAAGTAAAGCAAGGTTTTGCCTGGTCCTTGTATTAGAAGGAAAATGGATTACCTGACTGTTTTTGTTTTGTTTTTATTTTTTACTTTTCTACCCCTTCTAGATCAACTTAGAGCATTTTGCAACTTTTATCCGTCTTCCTTCCCACCATATTTAGCATATCAGAAGCTTAGGAGTCTGAAGGAACCGTAACTGTAGGGCTGCATGGTTGCCCCTGAGTGTCTGGACAGTGTGGAGCTGCAGAACTGACTTGGCTTTAGTCGTGGGCTGTTGGCCATGGCAAGGACAAGAAGTTAAACAAAGCTATTCTTTTTTATATTGTATTTCCTGGTTTTCTTAATAATGAGTAGTGGCATATACTAAATATTAACCAAAACAAGGAACTAGGGTTGCTTTACTACATTTGAAATGTGTTTTTATAAAGTAGGGGCACATGGAACATTTGAGAGGATTTACTTCAAGTGGAGTCAGTCCTACCCACCCCCAGTCCCACTGCAGTCTTCTGTTGTGGAAGCCATGGAAAGGAGGAACGTTCTTCAAGGTGGCACTCCCTTTCATGTCTGTATGTTCAGATGTGCACTTTTAGCAAAGTACTTACAGCACATTTTACCTAAGAGTAAATGTGTGCTCCCGATGGCAGATTTTCTAGAAATGCCCAACTTTGTTAGATAGAAAGTAGTAACACAGGAAGCTTTCAGGTATTTTTAGAAGAAGAAGCTGAGTACCAGCGTGACAGTCATTTACCTGTTTGGAGAAGCTGGGGCCTTCATTCTTCATATGCTTTTGTCTTTGCTTTGCTTGTTTCTTCATATGGGGCCAAGTAACCGTCTGCCTCCTTGCTTTTCTGTAGTTCATCTCGGTGCCCAAAGATAGTTCAGGATGATTGATGGACTCTGTCACTTGTGTTGTTTCCTGTGGCCGGATTGAAGTTTATACCTCTAAACTCACTCATTTGTGAGGAACTGCTGGCCTTGGGAGCTCTTGTCTTATCTTGAAAATTGAGCCTACCTAGTCATCCAAGGTGGGTTTTTGTTTTTGTTTTTATCAGGCTTTGTGTGTATTTTTTCACCTGCAGTCCAGAGTTAAGTTAAATAATGCTGTGCCTTGTTAGGGCGTATGCAGCCTCTGTTTGTGAAGATCTGGGAGATCTGGCAGTTCTGGTAGGCTCAGGATTAGCGCATATGTGCCTGGCTATCAAGCCCTTTTCTGCCTTGGAGTCTTGTGGTTATGTGTACATAAAATTCCTAAAAGTTCCCGTGGCAGTACCCAGTGAGGAGGGATTTGCTCCCAGTACAGCGTCCCAGAGGGGCAGTGAAAGGATACCACAGATCTTTACTTTCCCCTTAGTAAATTGTTTAAACAGATAAAGAATTTCCTTGTCAGAAACTCTTGTCTCTTCGTATTGATAATCCAGATAAGGGACTGGCGTTATAGTCTCAGAAGGACCAGCCTTGAAGAAAGACCAAGAAGTGCTAGCTGAGCCAGTATGTAGTGTTCAGATTTTTCCTCTAACATTTCTTTGGTGTATGGTTATCTCCTGAAGTGAATGTGGCCGTGCTGATTGACAGAGCAGTTCCCAGGAGTCCTAGTCACTTGGCCGCTTTTCAGCTCAGTGCTTTCCTTTCACGTAGTTGATTTGGTCCAGTGAAGTGCATGTGTCTCAGCGTGCTCCAGAGATGACCTGTGGGGCTGGGAAATCTTCCAGTGTCAGTCCCTTTGACGCCCAGTCACCTTGTTTTTCAAATGGTCTCAGAATTCTTTCCTTTGTGAAAAAGGGCTAGAGGAAGTATTCTGATCGTTCAGAATTGTCGGCGTGTGTTCATTACCATCCCTGTCACTTAAGGTGATTTGACTTGGTTTGATTTTTTTTTTTAATTCTTAATTCTTGAACAGATTTGTGGCTTTATTATATTTAACTGTTTCCAAATAACCTAGGGATAACAGCCATGGTCATTTAAACCCTCTTCAATTCTTTGAAGTCTCTATTTTATTTATCTACTTTTCCAGTTATCAGGGGGAAGAGACCAAAGAGTTCCAAGTTGTATTTTCATCTTCAGTGAGCTCTGGCATTGAGAGATGTGTGTGCTTCCCTTGTCAAGTTGTATTTTCATCTTCAGTGAGCTCTGGCATTGAGAGATGTGTGTGCTTCCCTTGTGTGGTCCTCTTGTACCCAGACTTTGATTAGAAATCTTAGCTGTGGTACTACCCAATAGTCTAGTAAGAGCTATGGGAACCAAAGTGTTCTCACTCAGAGGTGTTCATGTATGAAGAGTGACTTTTGAGTTTGCTTGTGTGATTTAAGTTTATTCAGCTGTGTCTTTGATAAACCACTTTTTACTGGTAGCTTTGACTACCCTGTGGAGCCACTAAGCCAGAAGACTGTCTTGCCTGGGGCATTTACAAGTAAATGGAAACCCAAGCTTGTGCCTGATCACACAGAGGGAGATGGAGGGCTTTACCAGCAGCCGTAATGTATTTCCAGGGTGTGTTTGAATTAAGTCGCTGTACATCTAGATCAGAACAGGCAGCATTTACTACAGACTGATGGGAACTACTTCCTTCCAGGAAAGATGTATATCATGGACTGGCCTTCAGCCTGGCTCACAGGTTTCCTCTGCATGAAACAACCTGGTTGAGATAGCTTCACAAAGTAGCCTGATGCTTCACTTTCAGAAATTGAAAGGAAATATGATGGAGGTAATAGAAACTGGTCTGTCAGTAGGGTTGAGGTCAAGACTGGGATTGGGCTAATATACAATTTCACAGTGCCTGTGGCATCTCAGGTTGGAGAGAATTAGGAGAAGTGAGGCTGCTGGTTCAGAGGCAGAAGGAGAGTGTGGTTAGGTGTTTGGGCAACCTCCTGGACGCCTGTAGTACTTTTCAGGAGCCCTTAGTACACAATGGCATTTTTATCTGTGATTTTACCTTTTCCTTAGGGTTGAACTGTATCATTGCTTATACTTTCTTCTCCATCTGAGAACTCAAGGAAGCAGTGAGGTCTCCCCAAGGCGGTGCCTTCCAGGCTGCTGACTGCTTCTCTTCTCTGCTGTGTTGCTGCTTCTGTCCTACATGTGTGTTTCTGTGTGTACATTTTTAGTTGAATCATCACACCCTTGTCTTGAGGTGTGATGATTTTTTACAAGAACGTTACCTAGGATCTTTGTGTAAAAATCTGAAAGAAGCACAATTTTAGGATTTGCAGTGGGGTTTTAGGGAGGTGTTGTGCTTGAATCTACTGTATTCAGGTAGCCTTTAGACACTACAGGCTAGAGAATAGTGGGGACCACCTACTGGATGGTGTTGAGTGCATAGTGGGCTGTTTATGTAGCTCTGTTTGTGACCTGTGTGCTATGTCTGTTCTTGGTGTGGCAATACTTCAGGTGGGCTTTGGGAGGTGCTGAATGTGATGGATATAATCCTCAATTGTGTAAGTCAGAGTGACTTGAGTGTTTTTTTCTGAATCTTTATTGCTGTTTTTCTGTTGGTTTGTGGCCCAGTGGGTTAGAATGATATACAGCCATAATTCATGCATTAAAGTGGTTGCTGAGGTGGGCCAGTCTTCCTATGGAAGGATTATGCCCTCAGTTTTGTATCCATGAAGGAATCTGTATGATTCCTTCACAGAGGAAGGTTTCTTCTACCCAGACCTCACTGATTTCCTCCTGGCCTTGCTGCTCGGGCTCCTCTGAAGGATGCTGGGAGGAGGTTGCATTGGAGGAACCAGAATCATTGAAATCCTTTCAAGAGAAGATAAACTCATGGTTTTTTATGTTTATAGAATATTTACGAGGACATGTTTGTAGATGCTAAGTTTTCATTAACAGAGAAACAATTACTTCATGTTAAATACTAGTTCTGAAATGTGTGGTGCTAAATGGCGCTTTCTTCACTAAACATGTACGGCCTGAGCACAGACTGCCTTTCTAGGAAGGTATCTTCATTTACCTCACTGTTGCCTCACTTTCAGAGACAGTGGAGGTGATAGAAACTGGTCTGTCGGTGGCGTTGAAGTGAAAACTGAAACTGAGCTCAAAGCACCTCTGTTACAATGCCTGTGGGTAGGGCCTGATTCTGACCAAACCTCAGCTGAGTGTCTCCAAAGAGATGTTACCCTAGACTGCTCGTTCCCAAGTCTACACCTGCAGCCTAGGCAACTCCTTAGAGGAACAGTAAGGCTACTAGGTCAAGATGGTGAAGCATTCCGTCCTCCTCATATCATTCTGCCCTGTAACCTAACTTAAAGCCCCTCTCAGAAGCTCCTTCTGCAGGTAGAGTTGGGGATTAGGGAGACTCATAGCAGGGTTCTTAGGTGATACTGGCAAAAGCATTGGAACCAGCCAAGGAACCCGTGCTCCCCTCTGAGCACCCATGAGTGTACCCAGGAACCCATGAAATGTGAAGGACAGAACCACAGGAAAACCCAACTGGGGTAGCTCTCAGGAGTGTGTTTAGAAGAGGGTTTTGAAGGGTGACATTGAACATCAATGCCCAGGTGTGCCAGTCGGCCAGCGAACTGGAGCCTGCTGGTCCTGATTGACTATCAGAGCCCATCTCAGGACATTGTTATAGCTGTCCTCATGCTTTGTTCTGTTGTTAGTGTTTATTTATAAACATTACTACTGCGGGCCTGGGTTGGATTCCTCTAATAGTGAAGGCAAAAAGATGGTTTGGCTGGATCATGTTACCTGAGTTCAGGTCATTTTACCTGATAAATATAAAGGAGGCTTTGTAGTTTTTGGGTTTTGTTGTTGTTGTTTGTAATTTTGTTCTTTTGAGACAGGGTATAGCCCTGTCTGTCCTAGAACTCACTCTCTAGGCCAGTTTGGTCTCAAACTCACAGATCCATCTGCCTCTGCTTCCCAAGTGCTGGGGTTAGAGGTGTGCGCCCCACCCAGCGAGGTTTTGTATTTTGAGACAACAGCTTGGGTTCTATTTGTTACGAATTTCTCTGGATCTTGACTTTGTTTTGACATTGGTAACCATAGCTTTCATTTAGGAAAAAATAATTCTGTGCTATTTTAAGCTTGTTTCTGCTCTGCCTATGTATGAGGTGGTTGGCATGATGGGCTATATGATAGGAATCTAACTTATCACTGGTTTTGTTTTTACAGAGTAACAGTTACCCCTCGATGAGTGATCCTTACCTGTCCAGCTACTATCCACCGTCCATTGGATTTCCTTACTCCCTCAGTGAAGCACCATGGTCCACTGCAGGGGACCCTCCCATCCCATATCTCACTACCTATGGACAACTTAGTAATGGAGACCATCACTTCATGCATGATGCTGTTTTTGGACAGCCTGGGGGTCTGGGGAACAATATTTACCAGCACAGGTTTAATTTTTTCCCTGAAAACCCTGCCTTCTCAGCCTGGGGGACAAGTGGTTCTCAGGGGCAGCAGACTCAGAGCTCAGCCTATGGGAGCAGTTACACTTACCCACCAAGTTCCCTTGGTGGCACAGTTGTTGATGGGCAGACAGGTTTTCACAGTGACACCCTCAACAAGGCCCCTGGGATGAACAGTCTGGAGCAGGGCATGGTTGGCTTGAAGATTGGGGATGTTACCACCTCTGCAGTTAAGACGGTGGGTTCAGTTGTCAACAGTGTGGCACTGACTGGTGTCCTTTCTGGCAGTGGTGGTACAAATGTAAACATGCCAGTTTCAAAACCAACTTCATGGGCAGCCATTGCCAGCAAGCCTGCAAAACCGCAGCCTAAGATGAAAACCAAGAGTGGGCCAATAGTGGGAGGTGCATTGCCTCCTCCACCTATAAAACATAACATGGACATTGGTACTTGGGATAACAAGGGCCCTCTTCCAAAGGCTTCAGCCCCCCAGCAGACACCATCCCCCCAGGCTGCCCCACAGTCCCAGCAGGTAGCTCAGCCTCTCCCTGTTCAGCCCCCACCCTTGGTCCAGCCCCAGTATCAGAGCCCTCAGCAGCCTCTTCAGCCCCGCTGGGTGGCTCCCCGAAACAGAAATGCAGCATTTGGGCAGAGTGGAGTGGCCAACAGTGACAGTAACTCTGTTGGAAATGCCCAGCCTACTTCTGCCCCAAGTGTAGAATCCCACCCTGTCCTTGAGAAACTGAAAGCTGCCCACAGCTATAACCCTAAAGAGTTCGACTGGAATCTTAAGAGTGGGCGGGTGTTCATCATCAAGAGCTATTCTGAGGACGACATCCACCGTTCCATCAAGTACTCCATCTGGTGTAGTACTGAACATGGCAACAAGCGTCTGGACGGCGCCTTCCGCTCCATGAGCAGCAAGGGGCCTGTTTACCTGCTCTTCAGTGTCAATGGGAGTGGACATTTCTGTGGGGTAGCAGAGATGAAGTCCCCTGTGGACTACGGCACCAGTGCTGGGGTCTGGTCCCAGGACAAATGGAAAGGGAAGTTTGACGTGAAGTGGATTTTTGTCAAGGATGTGCCCAATAACCAACTGCGGCACATCAGACTTGAGAATAACGACAACAAACCTGTTACAAACTCCCGTGATACACAGGAGGTACCCTTAGAAAAAGCGAAACAAGTGCTGAAAATTATTGCTTCCTATAAGCACACAACCTCCATCTTTGATGACTTTTCTCACTATGAGAAGCGCCAAGAGGAAGAGGAGGTGGTGCGTAAGGTGAGTTTTCCGTAGGCACCTGTTAGACAAATGTCTGCATGCCCGGTACCATCATAGCAAGCTGGAGTATAACGGGCCAGTGATGTGTTCCCGACTAGCTGTCGTCAGAGCAGTAAAGGGTACAGGTGTCATCTCTTAGCTAGCACATCCCTGGGATGAGTGTTAGGAGACGTGGTAATCTGGACCACTGTGTGCACACATAAGAATGCAGGGAAGCTACTTTCTGAATCATGATCTTAGTTCTTTCTAGCTCCTGTCCAGTTAAGCACTCTTAGAAATTGATGTTCATGTGACACCAGAGAGGCCAAGGAGACTGCCCATGTTGTGGGGATTGGCTGTGCCTTAATGTCCTGCCTGCCCAAGCATTCTTGTGTGAACACTGCCACATAGCAGTTGGAAGGTCTGGTCTAAAGGTCATTTTCTGTTTTCCTTGTAGGAACTCAAAAGACCTGCAGTTTGGGGAAACTTAAACTCACATCATTTAAGTACTAAGAAGAATTGGGGAGGGGGGTGATGGTGGGAATAGGGAGCAGTCTTGGGAGCCAGATGTTTTATAATTAATGGTTATGATTATATGACTAAGTCCATTTGGCTGGAGATGGTCCTAACTGATGTGAGGCCATTTGCTCTTCAGAACAGAAATGGTTTTCAGAAATGAGACAGTCTCAGTGTGTTTTATGAAGCTTTTATTACCCAAGAGCATTAGTCCTAAGATTCTCCTTTCATGAAATACCAGTCAGCATGGGCCGGTGATTGTTGGATTGGCTTCCAATCTTTATGTCCTCTGAATTAGATGACTTGCTGTTGTGAATAAATAAGCATTTTGAGCAAAGTGTGGAGGCCAGGTAGTAATGCTGCTGATAGTACCGTTAAGTTACTCGCGTCTCAAGTAGTGAGAAAGCATTAAGAAAGGGATGACGGGGCTGGAGAGGTGGCTCAGAGGTTAAGAGCACTGTAAAGGTCCTGAGTTCAATTCCCAGCAACCACATGATGGCTCACAACCACCCAAAATGAGATCTGGTGCCCTCTTCCAGCATAATTTAAAAAAAAAAAAGGATGACATTATTATATAGGTTGACCTTTTAGGTATAAAATAACAGGAGTTCTTTAACAGTGACATAGGTTCTTAGAAATGGGTTGTTAGTGACTTTGTCTTGCTAGCATCATCATATATATACCTGTACAAACCAAAGATGCCCAGACATCTATTGATCAGACCATCTGGGACCACTCCCTTAGCACAGTATTGTTAATGCAGCATATGTCTCTCTTAAAATAGCAAGAATAAATGAAACTTAGGTCCTCCTTTTATCTAGTAGCTAGCTATTTTGGTCCTTTTATCTGGTGGCTAGCTATTTGTGTGCACATGTGTTTATACTCAATTTTCCTTTAAGTGCTGAAACTTTGTAGTTACATCAGAATGCACTGGGTAGGGCTGGAGAGATGGTTCAGCGATTAAGAGTGTAGGCCTCTGTTCCAGACCGCCTGGGCTCAGTTCCCAGCACCCATATGACAGCTAACAACAGTTAACTCCTGTCTCACAGATTCTGATGCCCTCTTCTGGCCTCCAAGGGCACTGTACTCGTGTGGTCCGTAGACTGTACATTCAAACAAAATACTTCACTGCATAAAAATAAATCAGACTGGAGAGATGTCTCTCCCATTAAGAGGACCTGGGTTCAATTCTCAACACCCACATGGCAGCTAACAGCTGTAACTCCAGTTCCAGGGTACCCGACACTCATACAGTTATACATGCAGGCAAAACAACATTAGTGCACATAAAAATAAAATCCAAAGGAAAGCATTCAATTCTTTAAAAAAAAAAAAAAAGCTAGGTCTCAGAGATTGGTAATAGGCTTAGGGATAAAGTTCTGCCCATTATCTGGTTGTGCCTTAAAAATTCTAATGTCTTTTTTTTTTTTAACTGTATGCCTGAATTGTTTATCGTTAAGTTTTATGTATGTATGCCTTCATGGGTTTACATGTGTCACATGTATACAGATGCTTGCAGAAGTGAGGCAAGGGTGTCAGATCCCCTGGAACTGGAATTAGAGATGGTTGTGAACTTCCTGGTGTGGGTGCTGGGAACCAAACCCAGGCCCTTTGTAAAAGCAGTGTTAGCCCCTAATTTTACCATCTTAAAATTTAAATTATGAACTTGATTCTTAGACAGCAGTGCCTGTCAGATCTCTGGTTAACTCTCTGGTCTTGTAAACCTTTTGAGTGACCTGCAGGGGTTACAAGCTGTAGGCATATGGTCAGGATCCCTGGTGGTCCTTGTACTGGAGGACATCATGAAGAGCATCCTCGGGACTGTGACAGCCCAGCCACAAAGCTTTCTGTCATGGAGTCGAATGTTAAGTTGTATTGAAGAAGACAAATGAGCACTAGTGGAACTAGAGGTTTCTCTACCCAGTTGTGGGGCAGTGCTTAGATGATGCATACCTTCACTGCGCCCTCTGCCAGTTGCCTATCAGTACCAATAGCCAGGAGGCTGGGCTATTGGTTTACCTAGGAGTTGGGATCCTGGTGTCTTGGAGTCTGGGCTGCTGTAGAATGCCATTTCATCTTAAGAATGAAGTGGGAGGGGGCTGGAGACATGGCTCAGTGGTTAAGAGCACTGACTGCTCTTCCAGAGGTCATGAGTTCAATTCCCAGCAACCACATGGTGGCTCACAGCTATCTGCAATGAGATCTGGCGCCCTCTTCTGGCATGTGGGCATACATACAGGCAGAATGTTGTATACATAATAANTTCAATTCCCAGCAACCACATGGTGGCTCACAGCTATCTGCAATGAGATCTGGCGCCCTCTTCTGGCATGTGGGCATACATACAGGCAGAATGTTGTATACATAATAAATAAATAAATCTTTTAAAAAAAAAGAGTGACGTGGGAAACCGAGCATGGTGGCACACACCTGTAATCCCAGCACTCAGGAGGCAGAGGTAGATGGATCTCTGTGAATTCCCTGTCAAAAAAAGAATGAAGTAGTATAAAGAGGAAAGAGCTTCCTCTGGGCTAAAATTTAGTGTCTACAAAATACTTGAGGCCCACCCCCCGCCAAGGTTCTCCTGACCTGAAGACAGACCTGTCTTATGTTCATTGTTAACAGTTAGACCTCATCACTTTAGAGTAGCATCTGGTGTGTTTAGAAAGCAAAACAGTTAATAATTTCAGTTTCCCTTTCAGAGTTTTCCTGTCCAGCTATAAATGTGAAAATATGCTAATTTCGTTTTTTGGTTGTTTTTTTTTTTTTTTTGAGACATGGTTTCTCTGTGTAGCCCTGGTATACTGGAACTCACTTTGTAGGTCAGGCTGGCCTTGGTTGTAATAACTTGTTCTTTTTCTTCTCCAGAAAGGTTCTCACTATATAGCTCTGGCTAGTCTTGAACTCCCAGAGATCTCTACCTGCCTCTGTCTCCTAAGCACTGGGTGCTGGGCACACTGTTTGTTTGTTTGGGGTTTTTTGCATTTTTGTTTTTGTTTTTTCAAAACAAGGTTTCTCTGTAGCTTTAGTGCCTGTCCTGGCACACTGGTTTTTGTTGTTTTGTTTTTGAGATAGGGTCTCAGATCTTTTTTTTTTTATTTAAATTTACATATTATTTGTGTGGCGATATGGGTAAAAGGATGGGGGGGGTCAGTTCACTCTTTGGTCATATAGGTCTTGGGGCTCAAACCCATGTTGTCAGACTTGGCAATATGTGTCCTAGCCTGCTGAGCAACCTTGCCATCCCTATACAGTCTTGTTTTATTTTGTTTAATCTATAAACAGGCCTTTTTGGGGGGGTTTAGTTTTGGGTTTGTTTGTTTGTTTCGAGGCACGGTTTCTCTGTAACTTTGGAGCCTGTCCTGGAACTAGCTCTTGTAGACCAGGCTGGCCTCGAACTCACAGAGATCCACCTGACTCTGCCTCCCCAGTGCTAGAATTAAAGGCATGTGCTACCACCACCTGGCCTCTTAGGGTGTTTAAAATAGTGACAATTGAGTGTTCTGCACAGTGTCTGCTGGCTGGAGATACCTAAACTATTCTGACCCTGGTCTGACAGACCGCAGGGATGTGTCACATACAGTTAGCAGAGCAGCCTGTGACTTTGGAGACTGGGAGGGTAGAGAACTTACGGGATACATGCAGGTGTGTTTGCTGGGCCTCTAGGATGACCTGTCCTTCCTCTTTCAGCAGTGCTCTCCCCCCACCCCCCAAAAAATGTTCTGAGTAATGTTACTTCTGTAAAGAGCAGGTGGCAGACTTTGTAGCTATTGGGAAGGCTGAAGGAGCCAGACATGTCTCCCTCCTCTGGGTGCTTTCCTAGTAGCCATTGCACTCAGGGGAGGCAGACTTCTGCTTAAAGAGAATTGTCCTTTTTACACTTCAGGGTAGAGCTTATGGATTCTTAGTAATCCACCCACTCATTGGTCTAGGTGCTTCCTTGCCACTTTCTTGCGATTGGAGCCACACAAAGATGTGAGACCTCACTTAGGACTTTGCATGGTAGTCATCTCTGTGTCTGGCATATATTTAGTCCAGCGTAGCCCCGAAGAAATGTACAGGTGTTGCCCAGATACACTGAATGTAGTTAGGTAGGATGACATTACTTGTGATTTCCATGCTTAGGAGCTGTGGCTGGAGGATCAGGAGTAGCTCAGGGCCAACCTTAGATACTTGACCCCGTCTCAAACAAAATCCAGACTGAGCAAACTGTAGGTGCTTTGCTAGCAGTGTTTTCTTAGTTCACACCTAGGATGACCATGTTAGGGACCCAACCTTTAACCTCTAGATGTAGTGTTTATGCTCTTTCTCCAGTATCTAGACAGTGACACATTAGAGAATGGGAATGGGGGGGTGCAGGAAGACAGGCAAGCAGACATGGGAGTGCTGTACAGAGGGTCTTACGGATTAGGACAGAACATGGTGCTTGGTATGTGGGTGGTAGCACATGCGCCACTATCTGTCATGGTCTGAATTTATTAGATGCTGCATTGTTAGAAAAGACATATGGCTTCTTGACCCACTGGTCAGAAACCAGGCAGGCAAACAGCAGGGAAGAGTTGGATGTAAGTCTCAGATTGGTGTGTCATGCATGCTGGGGGTGGGGTGCTGTCTGGAGAAGTAGGGGTTAGCCCAGTTGAGGAATTCTATCCTGATTTGGTCAGTACTGCTGAAGGCCACAGAAAACTTGATCCGTTGGAAAGGGCTTTAGCTTGTCTTCCTGTCCTTCTACTTAGCTCTAACTTGCAGCTTACTTTTTAGCCTATTGGATAGATTTTGGTGTTTTCTGAGTCATTGGTTTGTTAAAATGAGTGAAAATTGAGGAAAATTGTTCTTGTGTACCGGGCATGCTGGTTCTTTCATCGTTCTAGTGTGTTTCTTTAGTAACGTGACTGACACACAAGGGAGAGCTAGCTAGGCTGGGGGAGGGGAAGTTTGCATTTCATGGGTATGGCACACAGGATTGGATGCAACCTCATGCCCTCCGTGCAGAGGGCCTTCTTGAGAAAGGTTAGGACAATGTGTGGTGCTTGATCATAGATGGTGGCCCCTACCCTGGTAGGTGGGACTGGGCTCCTTGGTAGTTCAGAATCAGGTCCTCAGGGATTCCCAGACAAGCACACATCCCCATCTTTGGCTGCAGCCCATGACGAGGCCTCAGGCCTCACCTTTGAGTGCCTTCACCTGCAAATCATGAGCTAACCTCTTCTCCTCTTCTTTTTACAGGAAAGGCAGAATCGAAACAAACAATAAGGGCAAACCGTTTGCTTTTGGTTAATGGTTGACTTTGAAAACAGAGTTTTAAGCTGTATGCTTGGTGCTGTCTCCGAGTCAGCTCCAGTGTCGTCCTCGTGCGGGGTTGATTGTTGCATCTTTATCTTTGTAGTTCATTTTTGCCAGATGGATCTGCATTCATTTGTATTTTTCTATGTATTATAATATTGTAGAACTCACTAATAAAGGAGTATTTTGTTTGTCAGCTTATCAGTCAGATTGACCTAATGCAAAATATAAATATTCTTCAAAACAAAACACCTAATACATCCCAAAGATACTTTTATTTTGGCAGAAATTATGTTCTTACTCTTATATCCTGCTGTTTAATACCCTATAGGACACTTCATGTTTCTTGCCCTCTACTGCTTTACAGTGAACAAAGAGCCCATTCAGCATGTGCTGTTGGCGTCTCCTCACAGTACTGAAGCGGCTTGCCATTTACTACCTGTGGTGTCCATCAGAATGCTAACCTGCCCTTTTGAGTTCCCCACTAGACAGATAACGTAGTTTCCAAGTGTGCCCGCAGCTGTCTGGAGAGGCTGACCATAGTTCAGTGCCACCCAGAGTGGCGCT
>LOEQ01003469.1:119123-136974 GCA_001685075.1 Bramus lutescens
GCAGCCCTCGAACGTCTTCGATTGTGCCCGGCGCCCCGCGGTCACACGTATGCGGAGAAATCGCCTCTCTGATACTCTCGAACCGCTCGTACTGTCCTGTGGCACCACCCACGCAAAAGCTTCTCCCGCAGCCCACCGCAGCTCCTCGACACCCACCAGCCACACCCCGCTGTGCAGCGAACACACTATGCCTGCCTCACACCAGCAGCGGGTCCTTCCAGAACAACCAACCACTCAACACAGTGGCTCCTGCGACCCTCTCTCCTGGAGGAAAGAAAGGGGTCCCAGCCTCCTGCTGACGGGCCTTATATGGAGGAGAGAGTTAGATGTCTCCCCCAACCCCCACCAGAGACTGCCCCCCTTTTTCACTCTTTCCTAGATGGGTAGCTAGTCCTTGCCTACAGGGATGGGAGCACAGTCCACACTTCACAGCTGACTGCAAACGGATCTACTCCTTGCAGCTTACTGAAGGGTGGCTACCCTGATCATGTCCTTTAGGGCTAGGAATCGGCGGCTTTCCCAAAACGCCACTCCAGGCCTCCCCAGCGGGCCTTTGTTCCTGGTGCAGACTGGAGGAACCGCACAGAAGCAGGCAGGCCTCTGGCCCCCTAATTTTTCCTCCCAGGGCCAACCTGCCCTCTAGCAGAAGCTAGGTGACCTAGGGTACAGATTCTGCTTCCTTCCTTTCCAACCTTCTCCTGGTCTACGAGAGTCCTGAAGACACTCTGCTGGGAAGGAGGCCATCTCCGGTGATCTCATGCCACTCCTGGAAAAGCCTGAGGGCCAGGACACCTCTTCTCTTCCTCTTTACAATCCTTCCCCTTTCAGGTGTCCGTCGCAGCTGACGCTGGAGAATCCCCACTTACACAGCCTGCGTAAGCCCACCTTTGCTTATGACCAACCCCAAATCAAGGGAACTACCCACGACCTGCCAGCACAGACAGCTCCAGGGACACTGACTGGGGACTCGATAGTGAAGGATCTAGACTCCGAGCAGAGGCTGCGTCTTTTCGTTAGCGCCAGCTTCTCTCTGCCTGGCCAGAGGTCTCTAACCCTAGAGGGTACTGGGCAGGTTCCTAGGACGATTCAAGACTCCACAACGCAGTCCAGGACTCCAAAACTACAGGATCTGCTGTCCATGGTGTTGAAGGCATAGCCTGCAGGAACCACATCCCATCCGCAGAACCTCTGTCCTCTCCACTCTGGCGATCCCAGGACAGCACACTTTTACCTTTCCTCAGCCCCACCCTCCGTTATTTTTTATTTATTTATTTTTGCAATGGTCTAAGACATCTCTGCTTATAACCTGCCCAGAGCTTGTTTCTATTTGGAGGGCGCGCGGGGAATGGAGGTAGCACTCCCAAGAGTCTCAGGTTTAGGAGCGCGCTTGCTACCCGGCCGACTCCGCACCGTGACTCCTAAAAGACCAGTTCCCTTCCCAGGCCAAAGACCTACCTTTGGCCTCCCCTTACTATTTGTGGGAGATATTTACACCAGACCAGAGCGCAGAGCGTGGTGCTTGGAGAGTCTGGGGCTTTACCCCTTCCAGGGGTCAGATCAAGTTTATTTTTTCGCATCTCCGCCGAAACAGGCCTGCGTATTTGCTTGCATGCACGCGTTCAGTCCGGAACACCGGTTAGGATCCCTAGTTCCCTTTTTCCAATTTCCTGCGTCCTGCCGCCTGGCCTGGTGGGCTGGGGGAAGGGTTGTCCTGGGCGTGGGGGTGGAGCTGCCTGTGCGCTGAGAGAAGGGAGCCCACCCCAAGCATTCCGCTCTCTGTTTTTTTTTAATCCTCCCTGTAGGGACCTTTTTGGTGACCCTGGAACCTTCAGAGGTTCCCTAAGAGTCACCTTACTGATGCTGGGCCTTGACTCAAGTCTGTTCTACCCTGCACTCCGTGTGGCCCACCCAGCCTCACCTCTCCACGCTCCTTTCTGGCACAGCCGCCTCTCCTCAGCACACTGCGAATTTGTGTTTGTGGATTTATTTATTTGCTAGCTCCTGGGTACGTGGGGAAGAGGATGGGGCACGAAGGTGGGGCGACATAGTCCAGTTGGCTCAGGCTCCAGGTTCCAGGCCGCTGCTCCGCGCGCACAAAGGCCATGCGCACTGCAGTCCGGCAACTTTGAGACGGGTCAGGTGGCTAAGGCTGGGTGGGGGCGGTAGAAGGAAGGGAAGGATGCAGGCTAGACCCCCCTCCTTTTCCCTCTGCACTCCATCTGCGAAAGCCTGCAATAGCGTGGGATTAAACAGATCAACAGAAACCCGGAGAGAACCCCCTCCCTTTCCACCCTTTCTTCTTCGTCACACCACCGCCCCCCTCCTCCGCAGAAGGCTTGTCATTCCTCCAGAAAGGGGAGGTGCCTTGATCCACATCTGGGAACAGCTGGCCCACAGTCTCTTGACCCTTGATCCCACCCTGGCTTCGAGGGGGAAGGAAAGTGGAGGAAGAAGGCCTTCAGGCTGCCACAGCACCCATAGCCCGCTTGGCAGGCATGGCCTGGGGAGGGAGTGGTAGGACAGATGTGGGGCCCTCAGTACAGATGTGGCCAGCAGAGGGAAGAAGGGATCAGTTTTACAAGCCCTTTTGCAGTCTTTAAATGGTTCATAGCTTCTCACATCTAGCTTGATGTTCAAGGTAGCTTGAAAACCTTCACTCAGGATTGTCACAGACCTCAGCCCCTTCATATCCATTACAGGGGTCCTTAAACTTCTCTCTCTGAGGGTAGCTGGTCTCCTGATGCAGCTGGGGTTGAGACTGAAGCTCTCAAGGCAGGATGTATACTTGATGCCCAAGGGGAGAGGGCCTGAAGGCACCCCCTACCCCCAAGGTGCTTGCTTTACCCCATGGATAAAAGTGAGTGGTCTCCATACAACACTCAGAGGTTCTGCTTACCACCTGGAGATTCCTAACCCTGGCTGCCCCTAGGCTGTGGACTGGGTGGGGTCAATGGGGGAAGGAAAGCTCTTCTGGCCTTGCTTCTCCTGGCCCTTTGTAAAGGTGGGGGGCGGGACCCCCACCATGACTGAGTACTGAGGGCGGAGCCAGCCACCACAAAGACTTCAATTGTGAGTGAGGCCTGGTGCACAATGGGGCTGGGCCCTCCACATGGAAATGAGGCCAAAGCCCCTTTTTCTCCCTCCTCTGCCGGGCTTCCTCCTCCTCCTCCTTGGCCTTAGAGAGCACCGTGGACAGAGCTCAAAGGAAACCCCTGGAAGTGAACCTCAAGCTTGGTCCAGGGTCCCTCAGAAACTCCACCAAGGCCTTCAGTACTACTTAGACTTGGAAAAGACAGGTAACAGCAGGCTGGGATGGGGGGGAGTACAAACAAGGCTGACCAGGGCAGGACAAAGAATAAGGGATCCAGGCTGATCTTCTGGCCTGTGGCGGTGGCGGGAACAGGCCTTTTGTTCCTCGGGGTCCAGTCTTTTGGTTAGTGGAATATCCTTGGCTACGCTCTGATGCTCCTGTGAATCCTGTGTTTCCAGGTGACTCCCTAGCCACCCATCAAGGCAGAGATGATAAAACCTGCCCCCTTCAACTCTGTCCCTTTCTGGGTGTTGGCTCTTATGAAGGAATTTATTTTTATCTCTAGGGCAAGTCTGAGACCCCAGGCAGAATGCTGTGTGAGACTGGCTCTACTCTAGGGGTCTATTGATTGTTTAGTAAAAATTGCATTTATTTTTATTTATTTATTTATTTATTTATTTATTGTGTGCATGTATTGGGGGAGTAGAGATCACAGTAGAACTTGTGGGAGTCCATTCTCTTCTATTATGTAGCATCAGACTCAGGCTTGGCAGCAAGTCCTTATCTAGTGAGCCATCTCACTTCCACCTATGAACCTTGATGTCAAGAAAATCACCTGGAAGCTAGGATCCAGCACTTCTCCATTATGAACCAGAAGAGTGGGCCAAGTATCAGAGCAGGAACTTGGGGAGGAAGCTTTCTGGTCTCTTTGGAGTTCCTCCAAGGTCTACAGAGTTCTCATAAGCTACGTGGGCTTCATAGGCCCACTTCAGGGCATGGAAAATTCCTGGCAGGGTTACACCATTAAAAGCTCCTTCTTTTGGAACTTAGACCTCAGAACAGCCAGAGCAGGTCCCTGAAGAGCAAAAGCAAGGATTCCTGGGCCCCAAGAAGTCTTCTCCAATGGGACAGACCCTACCCCCATCTGACTGTCATCTTAAAGTCAGGCAGAGGAAAGATGGAATGAAGACATCCTAGGCCCAGGGTCCTTTATCCCCTTTCCCCTTGCTGAATATGCACAAGGCAGAGTGCTCCACGCTGTCCCTGCTGCCCACACAGTTTATAGCCTGACCTGTGGATAGAGAGCAGGAAGTGTCTGACTTTCAGATGCTCCCCCTGGACCCTGTGCAGCCTCCCCAGAAAAACACCCTCCCAAGAGCAGAGCTCCTCTTCTGCACGGTGCTGGGCTCTTGGTTCTCCTCCCCTTCCCCTTAGGTTCTCTGAGGACTCAGAGTCCAGAGCCCCACCAGAAGGAGTCCATCACATGATACCTGCTATACTGATCTGTCTTGACTTGGAGTCTCAGATTGAGGTTTCTGAGCAGCGTCTGGCTCAGGGGTAGTGGGGAGACAGCAGTAAGAAGCCTTTGCTTGGGCTACAGGGCTGTCTTGTCAAGGTGTGCCGTGAAAGGGCTTGTTCCAGCTCGTGCTTCTGTGACACATCCAGCCGTGTTCTCCCTCCCAGACAGCCTGCTCCCCTCCCCAAAGAGGCCTGTCCCCATGGGTCACTATGTATCTGCACAGGCTCAACTAGCTGTGCTGTGCTGCTGTCCTCTCTGCAGAGGTCTCTGGGAAGGTCCAGGGATAGCTGTCCGCCAGGATGGCAGTAGTCCTTCCATCCCTCTCTTTGGGTATGCCAACCCTGTGAATCACCTACCTCAGATTGCCCGTGCTGGGTTGCCACAGCTCCCTGTGTTACTCTGGGCTAGCCTATGGAATGAGAGAGAAGGGAATGGAAAGGAAAACCCTGGGTAGCAGGATTGGCTATGAAGAGAACAAATGCCTTGGCCCTGCTTACTCTGATTATGAGGAAGGGGTTTCAAGGGCCCTGGCTGGTAGTACAGAGATATGGGCCACCTGTTATAATCCTTGACTGCAAAGAAGGTTGTGGAACCAGTCTGGGATCAGTCCTCTTACGGAGGGAGTCTGGAAAGGACAGTCTTGCCTAGTCTAGTCACAGTTGCATAAAGAGTATACCCTGGGCAGGTGTGTGCAGAGGAAGGCTTTCATCATGTCTGACACTCACGGACACACTTTGACATCCCATGATCAGGCTGGAATGTGGGTAGAGGTAGAACAAATTGGCCTTTTTGTGCATAATTGTGTTCATTTTAAGGTATTGTTCATTTAGGGCAAAGTGGTAGTGGTAGTTCACTAACCACAGAAATAAACTCTCTTTAAATGCAGGTAATTATATAAAAAGTGGGTGGAAGAGATGTGAGGTCAACAGAGCAGGAGGTGGGTGTCTGTAGGTCAGGGACCCAGTAGTTTGGGAACAGCTTGCAAGGGGCATCTATGTCCCTGGAGGGTCTCTCCACCTCTACACAAAGGCTCTCATCAGCTGTAGTATCTCATATTCTGATTGGTGGCTTTTGAAAATCTACCTTTTTTTTTCTTGGAAGGCTCTACTGGAGTTGGCTTTGGTACTTCTGAAATAGGTGTAGAGGGGTGGGGACCAAGTTTGGAGTTCCCCAGGGTACTGACCTTGTTATTGGAGGCTCCTCAGGCTGGACAGGGGAGGGCACACAGAGGTTGCTGTTCCTGATGAGAGACCTCTGGGAGGTGGAGGGATTGTCTTGAGAAGAATAGGTAGGTGGATGTTTGACAGTTGTGCAGCCGCTCAATTCATAGGGTATACTGAAAGCAGACCCTGACCCTGGAGCTTTTGGAGGGGTGGTTCGAGACAGCGTTTCTCTGTGGCTTTGAATCCGGATGGTCCTGGAACTCACTCTGTAGACCAGGCTGGCCTCAAACTCACAGAGATCTGCCTACCTCTGCCTCCTGAGTGCTGGGATTAAAGATGTGCGTCACCATTGTCTGGCAACCCTGAAGCTTTATGGGACCCATTCTTATACAGGGAGGCAGGTGAGTTGGGCAGATCTCTATAGACTGAGAGATATAATTTAGTGTGCTTTATAACCCTTTAGAAGGGTAGGAGAGCACTTACAAGGAATAGCCCAGAGAGGGGTGAGCTCTGCAATCCCTGAGAGAGAGAGATACTGCAAAAGAGTGGATGAGGCCTGGCCAGGTCCTTGCCGGAAGCCCAGGGGTCCTTCTTCCCTTTGCTCTTTTTGAGTATCTGCTTAGGTCCTCTGAGGCTTAGAAAGGAACCAATCCACCTGTCCTTTCTGTGATTGGGATCAGCTCTCTCTAACCGTGGGAACATAATGTGACCCCACATAGTGAGCAGGCCTATTTGCAAAAGGGTTTTGCATGGTTCAGCTTGGAATACGGGGGCTCTTAGTCCCATCTCTGCCTCCAGGCCACCGCTCTTGAGCCCTGGAGACTCACCTTATACCAGGTCAGCCTTAGTGCCGGGCACTGCAGCCAGGTGAATCTGGAGGCTCTGAAGGAACAGTTGGACTTTGCCTTCCGCAGGTAGCAGGCACCGGTCACCCTTCTGTAGGAGTGTGTGTCAGAAGAGGGAGTGTAGTCGTTACTGCAGGGTGCAGAACTTAGAGCAGGGGAAAGAGATGCCACATGCCGTGAGTGTGCCAGACCTCTGCCACACATTTGGCTCACATTGTCCCTAAGTTCCCTGATAGAGTCTGCTTAGATCTATGGTGGGGAGGGCAGCAGTCCCCTGTTTTCCCTGATGGCTTTCTGCTCTCCCTGTCAGACCCCAACCCTCTCCATGGGAAAATGGCTATGGGTTCCAGACATTCACAGATGGGAGGCTCTCTCTGGGGACTGGGGACTGTGAGTCTCATGAGGCTGGAACAGGAAGTATTACCTCAGAGTTGATGTAGCCCCTTCCTGCCACTATGGGGTCTCTTCTTGGGCTTCCCCTGGAATTCTTGTCTTATAGAGGTCAGTTTTCTGCACATAGCTTGTGAGTGAAATGACAATCCTCCTCATTTCAGGAGATTCATGTAAACCTGGCCTACAAGGACTCTTTCCAGACTCTGAAACCTTCCTCTAGCCCCCTCTCAACCCCTAATGTCTTTGTCTCCCCTGATCCTCCCTGCCCCTTCTGCCCCTGGGACTCTATGTTTTTATTCTCTTCAACACCCATTACTACTCAAAGGTCCAAGCTACAATAATTGAACATTGGTCTCCATGATTCTTCTCAGCCTCTTGAAGGGATATGTCTGTTCCCCCAGGTAGGTCAGCATCCTGCTGACTGTCCCCTGCCATAATGTCAGGCAGGCTGGGAATGTTTTCACCTTATCACCAGCTGTTCTGATCCACAGTGTGCTACTTTGAGAAGTGGAGACAGTGAAGCCTGCCTCCTGGGCTTTCTAGTGAATTTAGGAGGCACAAAGACAGAGCCTGCATAAGGGAGGATGAGGAAAAGGGACAATTGTCCTACATCTGTGAAAGGAGATCTTTACAGGATTATGACAATGTCGGTACCAAGTAGCTTGGCTTGCTGAGAAACCATCTCTCCCATATTGAGGGGCTAGGCCTCCCTGAGAACACTGGCTTCCACCAGACTTGGAAGAGAAGACTTTAAAGTGGGCTGGTGGCTGATCCTCGAATCTAAATGCCAGAGGCCCCACAGTTCCAGAAGGGGCCAACGCAGTGAAAGTTGAGGAAGGGGCAGCTTCTCAGCCACTCCCGAGGATGTTGACTGACCCTGACTCCTCCCCTGCCAGTAGGCTTTGGCTGGATGGGTGCTGCCCAGGGCGCTGTCCAAGGTACTATTTGAGCCAGAGCCTCCTGTACCTGTCTGGAGATGGTAGGTAGTTCTCAGGCAAGGCAGACGATTTGAAAGGAGCTGCAGCACACCAAGGACCAGTCACAAAGCATAGAGATAACATTTACAAGGTCTCCTGGCCCAGCTCTGGACTCCTAAGAGGCACCTCCCTGGATTGTTCTTACACCAGCCTTATAACCTGGGCCTATAAGGGACAGAGAGGGGCCTTGGTGTGGGGCAATGACTGGAAGTCCCTCTCCAATCCCTGCCTCAGCCATGGTGTTTTCATATTCCTTGGCTCTTCTCTGGATGGCAGGGAAACTATAGGACAAAGGAAGGACAAGATCTCCAGGGCTATCTTCACTGGTGTCAGCCTCTCCACCCTAAGGCCTGGTTGAGGCCCAGGCCTCCTCCTGGCCCATACTTGTTGGTCTTGTAGTAATTCCCTTGCTTGAGAGGAAAGGCAGGGCAGGAATCAGGGCAGGGAGGCATAGACAAATATCCCAAATCTTTATCAAAGATCAGGGGTTACAGCAGGAATAGGGAGAGGAATCCTTCAAGGTTGGGACTCAGGTGAGTCTTCTGAGTCTCTGTGGGGCTTCTAATGTCTCAGGCTGGGCTTCTGGGTCTCAGGTGAGACTTCTGAGGATTCAGTAAAGACTCTAGAAAGTCATGAGAGGCTCAGACATTTCTGACAACTATTCTGTCTCTCTTTCTGTCTCCTTCTCTCCCTCGCTTCCTCCCTCCTTCCCCCCAGTAATAGGAGTCGAATTCGGGGTCTTGAAAACATGAAGCAGCTGCTTTACCACCATGATACATCCCCTGTCTTCTTTTTGCCTTTTATTCTGAGATAGAATCTCACTAATCTTCTCAGGCTGGTCTTGAACTTGCAATCATCCCATCTCAAATTCTGAAGTAGTTGAGATAAGAGGCCTGTGCTACTAAGCATGTTGCATTTTCCACCTTTTGTTGTTCTTTGCTAGTGCAAGGCAGGATTCCTGCCATACTGCACCATGAGGAAACTCTGACTGTACAAACTGAGGCCCAGAGGCGGCAGTCAACTTCAAAGGCTGTGTCTGTCTGGGGTATCAGGACCGAGGCCGAGTGACCAGTACTTGAGTGTTTCTTTTGCCCTCTGCTTTCCTTCACCATGTAGGTCATGCTCCTGTCTACATCCAGTATACCCACCCCTAGTGTGGCTCAAAGCAAGAGGCTGAGCTGGAAAAGATCAGGAGGAACATGCTGGCTGCACACAACCTCGCCACCCTGCCAGGCTGTGGGTGGGAATTGGATGGCTGGTGAGGAGAGGCAGCTTGGGCAATGAGCTATTGTTCTGGCATCTTAGGAATGACCATTGCCTCCTCTGGTTTCTGTGGGGTTCCTGACCTCCTGTGGCCTGAGACTAGCCAGCTAACCCAATACATCAGACATGACGACTGGATCCCTGGGTACCTATCTCAGCAGCAAGGCTATGATTGAATCGAAGACTGAGCTCTGGCTACAAGCCGGGTCCCATTGTCTCCATTTCACAGATGGGGAAACTGATGCTGCAGGCTCAGCCAATTAAATCCCCGCCTGCCTGGCGAGGAGTGCGGTTGAGGCCCTCTTGTGGCCTATGCAGAGACTAGCTAGGTTTTGTCTGTTCAGAGATGTCACCAAGGGAGGCTCTCGTTGGAGAAGATAAGACCCCTTCTTTTCTCCCCTGTTCTGCTTCAGTTTGTCTGAGTCTCCCAGTAATGGACATACTTTCTGCATGGTGCTACATGCCTGGACCCCCTCCCTCAGGTTTTTCAACAGGCACCCATCCAGGGAAGGGTGGTTCCTGCGACCCAGCAGAGCCACAGCATGCTAGGAGGAATTTTCTTTTGTGACCTTCCTGCCTCCTGCGAGTGAGCTGTCACTATCCCTGGCCAGGCCAGCTCTGCACAGAGGTCACCATGATAGGTTAAAGGGGCTGTGGCCCACAGGCCTGGTGTTACATACACTTTCCACTAGGAAAAGACTGTGGACTCCGCTGTGCCTGGCTAGCACATTTCATAGTGGGAAGCTGTGCTCCTGGGCGGGGCAAAATGGTAGTATTATTTATCCCCCTTGTTTTATTGATATGAAAACCATATAACATGTAATTAACCTGACAAATGGTATGATTCAGAGATACTTGCTGTAGTCTCAATGTTCTGTAACCACCAGCACTAGCTGGCTGGTTTAAAAAGTTTTTGTCACCCCAGAAAAGGACCCTAGTAAGTAATCAGCATCCACCCTCAACATCCAGACCTCTGTCATTCACTGCCTCTGAATTGGAAAACTCCAGGGATCTCACAAGAGTGGGTGTGTAAGACTAGTGTGCTGTTATCCCTGCTACAGTAAGTGCCCCGTCCTGTTCCACTGCCCACTGATGGCCACGTTAATGTGTCACGTTTTGCTCACCTACTCATGTGTCCACAGACCCTGGGTTGCTTCAGCATTTTATTTGTGGGACAGTGCTGGTGAGCACATGTGTGGACAAGTATGTGTCTGAAAACGGCTTCAGTTCTTATGGGTCTACCCCAGAAACAGAATTGGTTCAACCTTTTGAGAAACACCAGGCTGTTTCCTGCCATCTCTTCTTGATGTCCATTCAGGCGTTGCCACCAGGCTTGTTCCATGTCCCTTCTTCTCCTTTCGATACTAACTTTAGGAGATCCCCATTGTCAGCTGGACACCTGGCTTCAGGTCTACAACCACATTGTACATGGGCAGAGGTGGCATTTCCTGGGTCTGGGAGTCCACCCAGATCTAGGCTGTGTCATCTGTGAATGGCAGCTGGAAGTGAGGACCCCTGACCCTTCTAAACTCTGACCTATAGTGACCTCTGCTGCCCTCACTTCCTGGTCTAGCCCCCATGGCAGGATCCATGGGTAGCCTCCTCACCTAACTCCCAGTGCTGTACCATGCTGCCTTCTTGTGGCTGCCATAACAGATTTTCATGCCATATGGTCAGGACTATTTCTGTTCCTCTCCCTCCTGAAGGTCAGATGTCAGTGGGCTTCCTCATTACTACTGTTTGAAATTGTTGTGGTCATTTAGCACAACCTTCCTGTTGGAGGGGGCTGCTTGTTCATCCCGGCTGCCCAGAACTGAAATAACCACACAGAAACTGTATTAATTAAATTACTGCTTGGCCCATTAGTTCTAGCTTCTTATTGGCTAACTCTTACATCTTAGTTTAACCTATTTCTATTAATCTGTATATCACCATGAGGTCGTGGCTTACCAGCAAAGCTTCAGCATGTCTATCTCCGGTGGTGGTGGCTCCATGGTGTCTCTCTGACTCCATCTTTATTTCTCCCAGCATTCAGTTCCATCTTCCCCGCCTACCTAAGTTCTGCCCTATCAACAGGTCAAGGCAGTTTCTTTATTAATTAATGGTAATCACAGCACACAGAGGGACTCCCACATCATCTTTCAGTCATCACCTTTGATGAGCAATATGGAAAAATTATTATTAACCCAAAATCATCTCAGGCTTCCTCAGTTTCCCACAACAGTTGTTATAGTTTCTGGACCACTCTGGGCTGCAGCAATTTCACAGGTGTTCTCGTCATGGACAACCCAGAAGTCTCCAGGAGTACCGGCTGGCAATTCATGAAACATACCTGCTGATAATTGTCAGAGATTTGCTCCCAAATGACCCTGAGAGTATCCTTGGAGGCATATGGCAAAGGCCAAATGACCTTCTTTACACATCCCCAGGAATGGAAAGGCTCTGGCCCTTGAAATGAGTCCCTAGCCAGCATCTTCTGAGTATCTCTATGTACAGCCTGGGCAGGGAGGGGGACCCTGGGGATGACTCAGATTGGCCCTATAATCCAGAGTGCAGGTGAGGGGGCTTCTTCCTCATGAGACATAGACAAGAGGTACTGGCCAGAATGGGGACAATGTGAGTCACCTGATGATTGTTAGAGGTGGCCCCAGTGTTCAGAGCCAGCCAAGGGTGTGGCTTTCTTCCCTGCATTCTCAGGCAGCTTACCTGAGCTCATCTCTGGCCAGCGGACGCTCAGGCCTCACTGCTCCCATTGAGCACATGCGGGGCAAGGACTAAGGGGAGCAGTGGGAAAGAAAGGTCCCAGGCTGACTGTCTTGGTGGGACCTTAACTCACTCCTCTCTGCATAAGCCTGAGAAGTGAGCTGGCCACGTCTTCATTCTTCCAGAGGGACACCTGTTCCCTTCCACCCCTCCAGCCTCCCTAACACCACATCTCTGCCTCAGCTATATTGTGCTACGGGCTCAGTCCTATGACCTCTTTTGTACGTCCACTTAGGATCTGGGCTGTGGCCAAGCAAGTTCCTAAGAAGCTATCAGGGCTCATTCTGGTCTCCCTTCTTGAAGGGACCTCCTGTCAGGCCTGTGCATACTTTTGTGAGTGGAAAAATCTCTCACTCACTCCCTGGGAAAGTCCTGGAGAATCCCAGGCTTCAGGTCTCTCAGACTCTTTTCTCTACCTGCTTCAGACACTGGGGTTGGTCACATTTTCTTCTTGTGGTCAGTGGCAGATTCATTTTTGAAGCTGTGCAGGGTTCAGGGCAAATAAGACCATCAGAGACCACCAGAAAAGAATGAAATAAAAGAACAGTGCAGACCAGGCCAACCCTTCCCCTGCTTGCCCTGTGTTGTGGATTCTGTCTATGCGTCAGGCCTTCAGAACTCATCCTAGGACCCAGATTTCATAGCCAGTATCTTGTATAGAACCAGTTGCTTCTTGGACCTATTTCCTTGCAACCTGACCAAGACATAACCTAGTTAGAAAGAAGTGGGACTGTGGTCTCAATGGTGTAGAGTGGCCCTGGGCTGTTTCTGGAACATCGTCTCCAGAGCTGCCTCACCTTTCAAGGTCTGAAGTTATTGCTTGGGTGTCTGTCCAGATCATTGAGAGAGGGAAGTTGGCTACACCATCTGCAGGGGCCTTCCCCTGTACTAAGCCAGATGGGAATTGGATTGCATGGGATCCAAAGGGACAATGAGGGACCGCTGGTCTGTTCCAAGTACAAGTCAGGGACAGTTTCTACTGAAACAGCACCAAGCAGTGCCAGAACCCACGGCAAGGCCAGGATTGGCCAAATGCAACTGGATAGATTGGAGAGCTTCTCTGGAAAACAGGACAGTAGGGGAGCCCTGCCCTACCCTATCCTGCCTTGCCTTACCCTGCCCTGTGGTGGCTAAATGGTTAAAAGAAAAGAATCAGGAAAACCAAGCTGTCAAGTAGTTAATTGACTTTTCCTCAATCAGCTCGATGAATATTCATGAGGTAGCTGGTCCTCCTCAGGGTGCTGTTGTCCCTGCTGCTCCTCTTCCTCAGAGCGGACATGACATCCTGCGCCAGCCTCTTCCAGCCCACAGTTGTCCCTGATTGGCTCAGCTGCACTCTTGAAAATGCCATAGCAACCCCTGGCTGGTTGCCTAGCAATCCTTCCTTCTCTTTCCTTTTTTTGCTCCCTAAAACCTAAGCCAGTAATCCATAGGCTTAGGGTGGAAGTATCTTCATGTCTTGGTGAGCGTGTGCATACACATATATGCATGTGTATGTGGGGGTGTGTGGGTGTGCAAGATGAAGGGGCTGAAGGGGTCTTCCCTTCCCATTACTGTCCTGGCTCTGCTGCCACAGATAGAAGATCTGAAGCATAGACTCCTGGCTAGGCAGGTCATCTTGGGATGCTCACCACAGCACCCAAAGCCAGACCCTGTAACCTAAGTCCACAGGGAATCAATCTACCACTGCCCAGATATCTTGGAGAACAGGGCTTATCTTCAATACTTTGACTCTTCAGTGGAGAGGCAAAGGTGCCCTCAGCTGAAGTTACTGCCCAGCATGAAAGGTGAGCTTCTGTTGTTCTACACATAGTCTGGGTACAGATGTCTAAGTGCCCTGTTTTAGGAAGTTGCTGTCTGAGGTGGTAAATGCCCCCTTGCAGGCCATGTGGGTTTTCAGGTGAATGTTCTTGGTGTACACGCATTAGAGTAGCCACCGGGAGACTGTACTGACTGAGTATTGACCCAGGAGCATCATGGACACTCTCACTTGGGTCTTTACCATCCTCCGCATAGGTCCTGGAAGATATGCTGTGCTCAGTCCTGGGCCTGCCTTCAGGAGGCCCTTCCTATGGGCATCAAGGAAAGGGTTAGACCTCGGGAGGAAAATAGAGGACATTCCTGACTGGCATTGGTTTTGTTTTTTGGCAAGATGGAAGATTTATGGAGGTATCACACTAAGGAGGCAGGGAGGTTGCCTAGACTGAGATACAGGGCCCCAGTTACTTTCTCTGTGCTGTATTGACAAGCAGTGATGCTGGTAGATCTAGGCTTGGATCTTAGTGTCTGTGGATAGGATGCCTGAGGGGAGGATGTGGGGGGCTTCCAAGGTGCAGAGTTCTGTTAGGCCTATCTGAGGCAGGGTAGACAGTAAGGCCTGAGTGTTAGTTGTTAGGCTCATAGAAACACAACTCTGGTCCTACATCAAGGCATTCTGGCCACTGGAGATGATGCAGAGAGGCCTGGTATAATTCCCAGAAATATGTAGGAGAAAAATAAATGTCATTATGAAGGAATATAGGTGAGAAATGACAATAAATGCCCAAGGGACAATGCTATATCCTGTGATCACAATATATCAAAACACCAAGCCCTGTTTTGATATCAGCAGCACGTCATGATCAAGAAACCAGTGAATTGAGGCAAAGTCAATTGCTCTTATTTAATCATCTCCCATACCCCAAGTTAGAGAGAACAACACATACATGCACAGTGGCAGATGCCACCTATGAGGGGTGTGCATGCTTAGGCTTTGCCTCAGATAATATGTGTGCCTATGTGAATGTGCATGCAAATATGGGTGCATGCCATTGCATGCTTGTTACAATGTGGATATGCAAACATATATGGATGTGTGTATGCCTGTGCATACGTGTCCATGTATGAACATATGCATATGTATGGATATGTGTGTGTACATAGGTGCATGTGCATATATTTTCATGTTGGATATGTATACATACATGCACGGGTATATGCATGCTTGTGCATGCATATTTATGTGTGAAAGCATGCCTGTACACGGACGTGCTTGTGTGCATGTATCTGTATAAGTGTGCACAGATTACATCAGGTGTGCTGAGTGACAACAACCAACAACTGATATGGACACTTTATTTTTGACCGGTAGAAGCAACACTACTTGGGCTCCCTGCTGAGCCTGGCTCCGGTTTCCCTGTTAAACACACCAAACGTGCGTCTCCAATAAAAAGCTACACAGCAACTTAATCTTCAATTGATTGCAAAGAAAGGAAAATAAAACCCTGCTCCCTAGGGCCCATGCTGCCTGATAGGCAGTTGTTCTTGATATGGAACGTGGGTGATAGAGGCATTAAATATAAATGGAGATACAGAGGCAATCGATAAACCCTGCTTCCTCCATGCTAATTGAAAACCCAGTCAAGGTTTGATTAATGTGGAGGTCCTTTGGGTGCAGCATAGGCCTTGAATCTGTTCATGCCAGAATCTCCCTCCCCACTGATGGTCAGGGTCTCTGCTCTATTTGGGCAGTAGGTAAGGGCCAGCTAGTCCTAGAGAAACAGGGGTGGTCAGCCTTTGAGGAAGGAATAAGAATGATAGTTTCCTAATCTCAGAATCTCAGGGACTGGGGTCCACCTATGTGCCTCCTGGTGTGTCTGAACCAGGGAAGAGTTGGTAATTCTTGTGTGGAGTCCATAGTGGGTGGGATTTAGAATGCATGAGGATTGATAGTGGTGGCGTATCCCCAAAGAAACAAAGGCAGTAATGGAGGCCATGAAGGCAGCTGCTGGTAGTGTGCTTGACCTGGCACTGATACAAGAGACAAGAACTCTGCCCTCTGGAGAGCCTAGACACTCACAAATCTACTTCCCAGGACTCCTGTAGACTCTATCCAGGTACCTAAGCATAGGGCATCATGTCAGAAGGGACTCCAGCCAGCCTGAGCATGGCAAATATGGCTCTGGCAGGCCTTGCCCTTCTCCTCCATCCCCTCTGCCTTGCTAAAAACCATTACATTACATTACTTTCCTAAAAGTAACTACCAAGGTCTGTTCCCTTATTTGGCTAATTCTTCTTCCTAAGGCTGACTACCAAGGCCCAGCTATTGAAATCCAGCAATCAAAAGTCCCTTTTGGCTCACCTAGTTAACATACCCAATAAAAATTAAATCCCTTATCCTAACACAGGGTTTCCCCTTTACCTTTATTAACCATCATTTTCCTTGGGCCACATCTGTCTCCTTTCTATCATGAGGCAGTCCTTTGTTATGTTACCCACAATGAGAGACAAATATCCCCTTTTCCTCTCCCTTATTCCCTTCCTCTGGTCTTCTGTCTCTGGCTTTTGTCTCTTATTCCCTGCCCTTTGTCTTGCTAGGGCAAATAAATCTCCTTTGTGCTGAGAACTTGGTCTTGAAGCATCCTGAGAAGATACGGATCCCTTCAGGAAGGGTGGTAGGACTTTCTGCTAGATTGCATAGAATCTCACTCCCACCCCAATGATGGGAATAGGTAAGTTCACACTGCTCCTGGGCAGGCTACGGAAGATAGCTAAGTCCTTCTAAGCCTACCTGGGATAGGGAGGCACCCCAAAATGGGCCTGGGCTAAGTTTGCTGCCCAGGGATTTGGGGAGCTGAGTCCTCTCTTGAGGTTGTAGTTTGAACAGTGGGGTGCTTGGTGTGAGCACCAAGTCCTGTGGGAAAGGAAGCAGACATGTAGTGTACCCCAAGTCTTCCTTTGGGAGTATGAATAGGCTGCTCTGGCAGGACAATCTCAACCAAAGAGCACAGGAGTCGGTGGCAATGGTGTCAGGGCTGCCCTTGGGCCCACTGCCCACACATAGATCCCATGCTCAACCTGGGAGCCATGAGAGTTCTGACTCATGTACATATGTGTACACATGTATTGTATAACATTCCATGCTATAGCTTCAATATACAGTATCTCACATGTTAGGGACTTTGCCCCCACTTAGTGGTGTTCTATTGGGAGGAGCTGAAGACTGTAGGAGGTGAGGCCCAGCTGGAGGAAGTAGACCCTGGGGGAGGAGTCTACTTCCTGCGTGTCATGAAATGAGCAGCCTCTGCCACGTGCTCCTGCTGCCATGATTTTCTTCCACACCATGTGCTGAGGCGCAGTGGAACCAAGCGACATGGACTTAATCCTCTGAAACCAGGAGCTAAAGCAAATCTTTCCTCCCTTGGGTTGTTTTGTGAAGTATTTTGTCATAGGAGAAACTAACGCAGTGGTGTCATGGCGGGAATCAGGGGCAGGTGAGTCCTGTGTCTTCTCTGGAGCCCACAACTGTAATTTACTCCCCCAAAGACTGATGAAGAGGACATTAATGACAGAGACTGGTGACAATAAGGGCTTTATTTCAGAGAAATTTCTTTTTCTTTATTTTTTTAAGTTTTATTTATTTATTATGTACACAGTGTTCAGGCTCCATGTATGCCGACAGGCCAGAAGAGGGCACCAGATCTCATTACAGATGGTTGTGAGCCACCATGTGGTTGTTGGGAAGGAATTCAGGACCTCTGGAAGAACAGCCAGTGCTCTTAACCTCCAAGCCTTTGCTCCAGATCCAAAATTTCTTATTCTTATTGACTCTATTGAGATACAATTATGTAAAGAAGGCCATATTCAAGCAATGTGAACCGCGTGGTTCAAATGATGTCCATCCAGGAGGTTATCACCTAAACAATCAAGACCTGGGAAAATGCTACATCATCCAGGGCCATTGCATAGACCCAGGACCCTGAGCCTGAGCCATGTCATGTAGGTCTACTTATATCCCTTAAAGGGAGAATTCTGGGGCCTGATCGCCCAGCCTGGCTTTTCTGCGGTTCTGGTAACTATGTTGCAGTGCCTGATCGCCCAGCCTGGCTTTTCTGTGGTTCTGGTAACTATGTTGCAGT
>LOEQ01003470.1:20889-34506 GCA_001685075.1 Bramus lutescens
CCCTCCCCTTCCCTCCCCTCCCCTTCCCTCCTCTCCCCTCCTCTTCTCTCCTCTCTCCCATCTCTCTCCCATCTAATTTTTTCCTTGGTAGTGCTGAGTTTGAACCTAGTTCCTTGGGTATGCCAGCCAAGCCCTCTCCTACACCTTCAGCCTCAACAATAATTTCTTAATTCATTAGTTCCATTCTCCCTATATGTTTTTTGCTTTTTACATTTTTAAAAGTTAGATTTTAAATGATAATCATCCATTGCGATGCAATCATCCACTTATTTTTCTTAATTCTGTAAGTTTTCCCTAAATTTCTTTTGTGTTCTTTTTATTTATTTGAACATATTTTTATATAAGACAGAAGATTATTTTTTTTCCTGTCAAATTCCTGAGTTGAATTTTGTCCTTGTATTCCATGGCATTATGGAACATTATTCAAATTCATAAATATATTTAGCACTGTGCTGAAAATATTACCAAGGGTATTTTATTGATTATATGTGGAAAAACAAGCTAACACATTAAATTGAAAGTTATAATCATGGGGGAATTAATTAGCAATTATTAACAAGAAAACTGAGTACATGTCTTAGAATAATTATACAGCAGAGTGCAATTCTTGTTTAATTGTATAAATAAGAAATTATGAGTTTTTATTTAAACTTTACTCTAGAAAAATAGTAATTAACGGGGGCAAGTTTATTTAGTCAATATATTTGAGGTTAAACATTGTAGAAGTATTATCACTACTCTGCAAACTTCTGTGATATGCCTGTATCTCAGGTCGGCAATGACTACTAACATCAAACTGAGGGACATACATCATCCTAGAAGTCACTCTGCTTTCAGTAAGTCAAGCCAAATTCTGACTGAGTCTTAAAAATACATTATGAATACATTAGTTAATATACAAAGTCTTTGAGAGAGACTAGAATTTTAACTTAGTCAAAAACTGTGATGAAATTGCATCTGAAGAGTAGAGGAGGAATGATCAGAATTCTCAGATGCCCTAATTAAAAGCAATAAATAATATCATGTTGTAAGGAGAGGGCTGCTTGTTCATCCTGGCTGCCCAGCTTAGCTCTGAAATAACCACACAGAACTGTATTAATTAAATCGCTGCTTGGCCCATTAGTTCTAGTTTCCTATTGACTAATTTTTACATCTTAATTTAACCCATTTCCATTGATCTGTGCATCGCCACGTGGCAATGGCTTACCGGGAAAGATTTGGCATATCTGTCTCTGGCGCCATCATGGCATTCCTCTTCTCCGCCCTTCTTTCTCCCAGCATGCCATTTAGTTTACCTCATCTACCTAAGTTCTACCCTATCAACAGGCCCAAAGCAGTTTCTTTATTCATTAATCAATACAAGCAACGCATAGACAGAAGGACCTCATACACCAATATCAAGCTTAAAAATCTAGGATTGAAATATTATTTGTATGAGAAAAGTTTTA
Organism: Bramus lutescens; assembly: GCA_001685075.1. Classification (NCBI taxonomy): domain Eukaryota; kingdom Metazoa; phylum Chordata; class Mammalia; order Rodentia; family Cricetidae; genus Bramus; species Bramus lutescens. Next base: position 22,338 of record LOEQ01003470.1, read on the forward strand.
AAGGACTGTCCCTGGTGACAGAAAAGGTCAGAATGTCATGGAATGTTTGTTTGTCTTAGGTTTGGGGCTTTAAAATATTATTTGATTTTTTAAAGACATAATTTAAAATAGAAAAAGTAAAACAGCATAAAGATTGTCATGACTACTCAGTGCCTTATCAAAAGCAGAGACAACAGCTATTGGTAGACACTTATCCCACATCTATTTTGTGTGTGGTCTTACCTAGTGGCAGTACTCTTTATGTTTGAGAATGATATGTCCCCCTTTGTAAGGAAGTTCACCCCTACACAGCCTGTGCCTTCTCAAGGGTGTTCTGACTTCCGCAAAGAATTTTCTTAGCTCCACTCCAGCAATATTTATTTACTTCCCTACTTACTTATCTATTTTTATTTATTGCTCCTGGAACCTGTCTCAACATCTCCAGCCCCCGTGACATTTCAGAACACGGTTTGAAAGGAACTCTCACAGGAAGTCTCGGCTGAGGAGGCATCTCAGCTGTGTGAGTCAGTCTTCCATGTCAAGCTGATTGGCTGGGAAGTGGAAGTCAGAGAGGTTGTTCTAAAGGAAGTCATGTTTCACAGCTGACCATTGTAGGGTAGCAGAGAGGCAAGATGGCCATAGGACAAGCTATGTTTGCAGCTTTCCTCGTTACTCCCTCCCCTTGAGGGTCTTTTCATTAGCAGAAATTGTTGGAGATCACATTACTATTTCACATCAGTTCTGTCTTGCTTGACTGAGAAAACCCATGATTACAGTGGGCATTCAGCCTCATAAAGCCAAAATGGCCACTCATGGTATCGCAGCAGCTGCCAAGTCCTGACAATGTCCCTCTTTCTTTCTGAGCTATTTTAGCAACAGGGCACACCCTTTTATTTCTCTCAAAGAAATATGGAGCTACTACCCTGTGAAACAAGGCTATGTATACAGATTCTTCTGAAATTGGCAGTTCCGAGAAAATAGCTATTTTTAAAAATTATATCTATGTAGTATTTATTATTCTATGTAGTAGAAGATTAGGTAATTTTTTTCAATGGTTCATTGCTATTAATCCTGTATTACTTATGTCAAATTTGTATAGAAGCCATATAAAAATTCAGTAGAAAATGGTTGTTGCCAGAATGGGGAAAGAAGTACATGCCAGTTAAAAGCAACGTCACAGTCAATGGTAAGCTATAGTTGCACACTCTCGTGGTTAGCACACGCACTTCAACTTGTTTTCACACAGGTGGCTCCTGATTACTAATTATTTATGATGTTGAGCTTTAATTATTCTTCAAACTAAATGTGGATTTTATTTTTGTGAATTCTGCCTTGGCAGGCTGATTTTTTCTTGAGTTAAAAGAGAAAATACCCTTGTTTTAGTTGAAGGGCATTTATAGAACTTCTCGGCTGCTCTGAAAATGTAACCCCATTCCTGTCACTCGGCTTAATGTGCCACACATGTTTTCTCGCTTAAACTTTGCCTCATTTGGCTGTGGTTTCTTTCTGTAGCCTTTGAAACCGTTTCTAATGGAAAAATTCAGCTGTGAGCAAGATTTCCTAAAATGTACATGGAATTAATTTTCCAGGCGTTTTGTGCAAGGGCCCCGTGTATCTGAAGGAGAGACTTTGCCAAGAGGCATTTTCGTATAAGCAAACGGAAGCACGAGATGGCAGGATGGTCAGTTAAGGGAGAGAGCAAAGCCGCTGTCCAGGGACGAGTGGGCAGGGGAGAGGAGGAGAAAAAAAAACCACACAGGAAACAAGGAGGGAGAAGGGTGATGAGTGAACGGTGGGAAGGAAGGAGAGAAAGGAGAGAGGAAAGTAAAAGTTCCTGGAAGGACAGGAAGGACCTTAAGGAAAAAAAAAGTTATCTCCTGCGATTGTTGTCATTTTAAAAATGTATTGTTCTTTGTTAATCTCATATGTGTACATGACGCTTTCAGTCCATTTACCCCCCTCCCCACTGCCCTTTCTCAACCATTTTTCTTCTCCTTGACAAGCCCTCCTCTCTATTTTCATGTTTGTTTATTCTGTTTGTTTGTGATCCACTGAATTTAAGTAGGGTTGCTTTCATGAACACGCATGGGCTCATGGGTTCTTTACTGGAGTATCTTGCAACAATGACTACACCCACAAAGACAATTGCTCCCGCTCCCCAGCAAGCATCCTCCCCACCCCATTGCCCATCAGTTTCAGTCTCCAGTCTGTGTCTTCAAAGCTCTTGTTCTCCGTGAGATCAATGAGTCGTACAGTCTACTGGAGATAAATACATTAGTTTCAGTTAAAAGGTCACTTTTTAAAAATAGCAGTTTAAATATCATTGTTAAGATGCTTTTTTATCAACAGCCTTCTCTGGGCACATACTGTCTTTATACACACTGCAAAGATAAAAGCTGGGGTACCACACTGGGGCTTCCCAAGGCCCAGCTGCTGAACTAAGCATGCTCATGCAATCATGGACACAGAGACCTGAGCAGGCGATGTCAGACAGTGAAGACTCACTGTGTCTGCTATTTCTGCCTGAGTTTACTCAAAAAGTTCTCAATGTTGGTGACCAAAATCCAAAACACAAAAGAAACAAACTGTGTTCTCACTGTTAATATGGTATTTCTGTGGTGCATTTTTTTCCAGAATTGCTCTCCGGAAGAACATAAATTCCAAATGCATGAGTAGTATATATGTTTTTGTTATATAATATTTAATATGTTATATATCTAATAGGTTAACATTAATGATTTATGACTACATGGGATGACAGTCTTCACTGCTACATGTTTTTGATTGGTTTGCACATACTCTACTGATAGAGATACTTTCAGAGCTGACCAGATTGGCATGCTTCCTTGGCCCAGTGTGATCAAGAATTTACCTTATGAGAATGAAGGCTGTGTAAATATTTAAAGGAGGATGCTGTGCATGGACAGAGAACAAAGTGAAGACCATGGTGTGACTGATTTAAATTAAATAAACACAAGCGATTATGTTTACAAAATAGTCAAAACTAGCTTTTGAACAGTATCATCAAAACCTGAAGCTCAAAAAAACCATTGCAATGTAGCTAAACTCCTTCAATGAACTCCTGCCAAATATTGAAAGGTGATTCTTATGAATACATTCCAGTGCAGGCCTACACTCAATAATCCTAGTGCGAGTACAGTGCCGCAAACTATAATAATCTGCAACTGGACATGGCTGGAAAATATGTATAGGTTCTGAAATAGTTTTGATGATTTCATGGGGATAAAAATCAAGCTGAGAAGCATTATCCATATTTACTTCCTGTCTGCCTATTACCATCTTCTCAAAATCTCTTTGTAGTTTGCTTTTTTATTTTATATTTTTGTATGTGGCTTTGCTTCCATTCATCTAGCATTTTGGCTTATTTGACTGCTTGACACTAGCTTTTCTACAGCCAAGGAATTTAGATAATCTGATCAAACTGAGTGATTCACCAGCATGGCTGTGTCTCCTGTAGCATAATAGCTCATCCTGGAGGAAGAATTTGTGCTGGAATCATAGGAAATACTAACGTGCGGAACTCCGTGCATGACGGAAGCCCTTTTAAAACTGGGTTTTCCTGGCGGAGGGGGTGAAAGGGGGGGCATCTGGGCTGGGGCTACAGTTGTTTCAGGGTCTGGGATTCACAGAACCGATTTGTCTGATGCTCTGTGGAGCTTGACATGCTGTAAAATAAAGGAAGGAATTCTTGATGTGAAGAGCAGACCTCGAGCCTTTAATCCTGTTTTCTTTTCTTTTCCTGGGGAGACAGGAACAGACATCTGATCACCCAAACACTGATTCACACGATGGACCAAAGAAAATACCTGTGTCGAGTATAGCTTGATGGATCAGTGAGACTCTTGAGACTACATACAGGAGCGTGGGTGAGTCAGTCACAGGCATACTCAAAAAGCCCACCCCAGCATGGGTGATGACCTGCTAAAGCTGCCTCAATAGAGCCTCCACCCCAGTCAAACTCCTACACCCTAGGCGTCCTCAAGATCATGCGCAGGTTGGGCAGGCTTGCTTGCAGCCAGGAAGAGGAGAGCAGGAGGGAGCAAGTGCCTAGACTGGTGGTTGAGGGTTTGGTGAGCTTCCTCCTCTCCTTCTGGGAGGGAAGGCCAATGGCGCCTGTCTTGTGAGGGTTTGTGCAAGTGATCCCATGCACACAGATCTCCAGAGGAGCATGGCTGTGGCCTCCCTCCCAGAGGACAGAGCTCTACAGTATCCGCTGCCTCTCTGGCATGAATCAGGGCCCGGTTCCTTTGCACAGTCCAGTACACCTGGCAGAGTCTGGCACTTTTTTGCCCGAGCAGCTGTCTTCCCAGAGTTCGTCACTAGATATCCTGCAGGCTGTATTCCTGGCCTCTAAAATGCCACCTTCCCAGGACAACCTACCCTTATACCTGAATTAATGCCACCAAGAGGCCTCTCCCACTTCCGCATCCTCCTCATCTTTTACGCTCCTCGGAGTGTCTGTATCCTGCAGTTGCTCAGCTCCTAGAGGTATAGTTTGCCACTGCTATAGTTTAATTTCCCCTTGCCCTTCCAAGCATTCTGAAAATCAGAATTTTCACCCATTTTGTTCTTGGATACAAGTGCCTGGAACAACATCTGGCCCATAGAAGGCACTCAAATATTTGTGGAATGATTGAATTTAGCAGCTTGGTATTGAGTGTCTGCTCTGTCCCAAGATTTGTGCTTAGCACTGGGAATAAAAACGACAGCAGGGCACAACTTCTAACCCACAAAAGTTTATGTGGCGCACTTCCCAGGACACCCACCACAGTTTCTGACTCAGTAGACTCTGGATGGAGTCTAGAAATTTGCCAGTCTGCCAGATACACCAGAATTTTTACTTGCTTCCCCACTGTCCTCTGTGGCCGATAAATTATATTATCATGGAATCTTTGACATAATACAAATCTGAAACATATCTGGTATTGAATAACCCTCCCTTGCTGATGAAGAGATCATGTAATAAATAACATGTCCTTTCTGTTTTCCAAAAACACAGACAAAAATGTCCATGCTAGACCATTGCTCATGTCTTCCAGCAAGCACTTCTGCCATGATACAAATGAGTGCCTCAGCACAGATGAGGGAATTAGAGGAGTGTGGAAATTAGAACACTCCTTGGGAATATTGTTTGAAGGTTTCCACCGGCCTCATCTCAACAGCCAGATTTTTAAACTGGGTGTCAATGCGTCTTTATTTATTTTCAATCCTTATTAAAACGCAACGCTTGGTGCATGCAGAAGATTTGCTTTGGGAGGATCACTTGGCATATATGGGAGACTGGGGGAGCGCAGCTGTGACTGCAGAAGTGAGTGGTCAAGGTAGGCTGTCACCTCAAATTCAGAGTATCCGCATGTGTCCTTATCAGATTTAAAACCTTCCGAGGTCAATGTGCCTCTGCACAGTTCCACTGACAGATGTTTGCAGAGTTACCAAATCAAATACAGCTTCAGTGTTTCCTTTTCTCATTTGATTCTTGTGCCAGGAATTGTGTTGATTGGTTCCAAGGGGACAGAGGTTAGGAACGGAAAGTTTTCATGGGTTTTGATGAAGGGCAACTAAGGCGCACTTGTCTGGGGATAGAACTCAAAATAAAGCCTGTCTTTATCATTTGGAGTGAAAAGAGTGGCCCTATTGTTTCAGCACAGATTCATCTAGAACATGGCTGATGAACACGGTGTGCTGCCCCCAAACTCAGATTCACAGGAACAAGATTAAATCTATATCTGTGGTATATAGACAGTATCAGGCCAGAATAAGCAAGTTGAGCTTATTCTCTACAAGCCCAGGCCCCTTTCCATGCATTTCCTGTAAGATCTTCTTTTACTAGATCTTTGAGAGTTTCTGTTTTTATACAACATGGTTAGATCATATTCACCTCCACCACTCTACCCAGATTTACCCACTCTTCCCGTTCTTACTTGTCCCTAAAAGAACACAAAAAAGCATCAAGGCTAATTCGTACTGTCCCAAATATTCTTGGATGTGTGCTCTTCCACCAGAGTGTGGTTGATTTACCAGAAGATACACTCTTAGAGAAAAATGGCACTGCCTTCTCCAACAGCGAACAACTGCCCTCTGTTGGGTGTGTGTGGGGGGGGGATACTGCATGGCCATCTCCCTTCTCCATCGCCGCTTGGGCTCACATAGGGTTTTGCATGCTCCCATAACTGTTGTGGGCTCATATGTGTAGTTGTCCTGCTGTTTCCAGATGTTTCCTTGGAGTCACCTACATCTCTGCCTCTTAGCTCCAGTTATCTCTGAGCTTGGGGAGGAGGGGGTGTGGAATTGTGTTCCTCCTGGGCTGAACTGTGTGTGGCTCTGGTTCTGTACACCTTGGCTATCCCATGTATATCTTTTCCAGCCCTCTGTCTCCCTCCCTCTGATAGGTAGCCAGCACTTTAATTTTTCTCTTGCTGTCTGTAAGCAGCCCCTATTTTCTGGAAATAGAATTGTACCAATAAATTATTGGCTATTGTGCATTTGTCAATTGGCTGTGTAATCCAAATGTAATTTACCCCAAATATATTTGACTGGTAGAGATTTTTCTAGTTGTTAGCTTGAGTGTCTTAGCTGAGTGGCATGAATTCCAAAATTAGGTGATACAAACTATCCATGTTTCAAAAAACATGCAGAAGCTGGTCACTAAATACTTGCTATGTGACAGGCAACATGCTGGATGTTCAGTATTCAGCATCCAGTCTAATCATTAGGAAGGTCCCCTGTGGTAGACAATATTGTACTCGTTCTAAAGATGAGAAAACCAAAGCCTAGTGAGGTCAGTTTATTCCGCAACATCATGAGATTCCATCTGTGAGCTTCAGAGACTATAGAGCTCCCAACTTCTTCCCTCTCAATTGGCCACAGGGACCTACAGATGTGGCAGCTCATGCTGATGGGGACTGGACAAAAATAAGAATTGAAGCAGATGAGTCTAGAGAGACGGCTCAGCAGTTAAGAGCATCTGCATTTGCAGAAGATCTGGGTTCAGTTCCCAGCACCCACATGGCAGCTAACAACAACTGTAACTCCAGTTCCAGAGGATCTCATGCCCTCTTCTGGCCTCTTTGAGCACTGCACACGTGTGGTGCATAGACATGCATGCAGGCCAATTTTTTAAACTAAATCTTTAAAAAAAATAAAAGCTGAAAAGCAGAATAAGAAATATATTATTTAACTGTGAACACTTTTATCCAAAATTATGAGGATGCCATAGACTTTGTGTTATAGAAGGTAAAGATTTCCAAATGACCTGATGACTTTGGTTTCATAATTTTGGGACCACGTAAGAATGTCATTTGGCAAGTTTGCTTTTTATATCAAGTTAAAAAAATATGACTCTATGATCTCCCACTTAGTAATTTCCCCAAGGATGTTTCATGCTTTTATGACAAAGATGGAATTGTGGTGCTAATCAATGGCTCTGGGTAGAGAAGGAATGAGTGGACAACAGAGAACCATGTGAGGGGTCTGAGTTGAGCCATCTGTATCTTGCTTGTGGCAACGACTCTACTCCTATTCCAAACACTGAATGTATACCCGAAGAGTGAATTTCACTGTCAGCAAATTAAAAATAAATACAGATGTTTTTCAAAAGCAGAATCCATCCTGTTTGGATAATTCTTTGCCATCCCTCGCCTTCCAGAGACTAAACGCATAATGAAAAATGTCTTGCAATATTTCATGTCTTAAACTTAAGAACAGTCCTCGGCTCTTAGTCACAAAGGCACACCTGAACCATCTCATTAGATTTATTTGAAATGTTTAATAAGCGCTGGAATCTGAAGAGAAACATTTCCACCCTCATTATTTTTTATGCTGTGCCAAACCTTGCGTGTATGCGAGCGTGCATATACGTGTTTCAGGATCAATCTGTTTTCTTAACAAGCTCAATTTAGAAGACAAAAACTTTTAGTTCCTTTAACCGACTCCCCCTTCCCTCCACATAGTAAACTTGATAGAGATGAATTAGTCCAAACACAGGTGGCCACAGAAAAAATGACGAAATCTTGAGGCCAGTTCCCACCCAGGGTTGGCTGGCCCTTTATCCAGTTACAGCCAGAAAACACTAAGGTGATCTCATGCCTGCAAAGACCATGTGCCTGTGTTCTCTAACACAGGTGTTAAAAAGAATTCAGACAATCCGAGAGCTGATGAAAGCCACATCTGTTCCTTTTAGTCTGCACAGCTGCATGAGAACACAACAAGACTCTCAGCTCTATTTGCAGCAACTTGCTTGAAATGAAGGACATGCAGACTGCCCTTGGAATTTTGGTGAACACACCAGGGTGTCCGTCCAAATCCAGAGTGCGGATTACCCCCCCTACACACACACACACACACACACACACACACACACACACATGTCTTTTGTCCTGATACTTTCATAGTCTTTGGTAGTTTCAGTAAATCATCGAGGGGTAAATAAAATAGGGCTTTCTAGACCTCTAAATATGTCTTTGTCGGGATTCATTACTTCTCTGTGTGTTTTTTTATAGTATGGAAATGACATCTTACATTCCCATTGCATTTCAGGAGTTTGGGAAGGAAGCAAATTTGTTATTAACATAAAGGGGTGTAACAGTATGGGGGTTTTACATGTCAGACGGTGGTAAGATGTCACGTTGTGAGTCAGTCGTGAATCTCATTGTTCCCTCAGCATGTTGTGCATTTTCTAAGATGTTCAAAGTGATACCTTTATGTGTGATCTTGACTCAACCAACTGGTGATTCCTGCTTGCAGACCCATATCATTTTACAGAGAAAATGAGGTAAAATTCCATGGGCTTTGGGATTTCTTGTTTCATCACTCAGTTTGCCTGGTCTTAGAGTACTTGCTTCAACTTGGGCAGGAGAGAAAGAGGGATTGAAAAATAAGAAACAGACGGAATACTAACGATTATTTAGAAATGTTTAAGTCAGACTGTTACTCCCTGTGATGCCTATGTCTCTTCATCCTGACCTATCCCATATCCACCCACTGCTTGCTTCTTCCCTTTGAGAGTAACCCAGCTACTTGAAACATCCCCAAGGCTTTGGGCTCAAGTTTAGAAGTGAAAAGAGCAGCCATGGGGCACCCTGGGATGACTCCACTCCAGAGCAGGTGGCTGCCATCGCCACACACAGCCACAGACATCGTGTTGGTCTTTGTCCCAGGCTGGTCCTCATGCCATGCCATGGGGTAGTTATGCAGATGTGTCTATTTACTGTTTGTGGTCTTCAAACATTACTAAATGCCCCTGTCTTTCTCTCCTGTTTGTACAGTCTTACCTGGAAAATTAGGAATTCGAAAACAGACATTTTTGGTGTCAATGAAGAATGATTAAGTTAGTAGTTAGAACACTTTCCTTCCATAGGGAGGGACAGAGGGAGAGAAGAAGGGAGGAAAGAAAGGAGAGAGGGGGGAGGATGGAAGGAAGAATGGAGGGAGAGAGGATGGGGGAGGGAGGTAAGAACATAAATTATAATTATAGTCTCCCTCCTTTCTAGAATACTTGCTCCGTGCCAGGACTCTGCTACCACAGTCTAGGCATTATATAATTTATTCTTCCAGGTTGTGGGAATTGAGCATGAGAATGAAGCTCTGCACACTGGGATGTCAGCTCTATGGCTAAGTCGTATCCATCATTGCCACTGATGTCTGTCTCTCGAGCCCTGTTACATCTACTCAACTCAGCTAAGCCTGGTGCCAAGGGACCTATAAACTCAAAAGCTGAAGCAGCCCAGGGCCCTCCTTCTAGGAACTCTTATGCTGTGGTAACAAAGTGTCAGGTGGTCCCAAAGCTCCAAAGTTACCATCGCCGAAAGCTCTGTTAGCAGACCTCTGAACTGGTCTGCGGGCTCCTCCTGCTCATTACTGTCAGGCAGAGATGACGGGAGCGTGACAGGATCAACAGGTACTCTCAGTGTTGTACTCTGTGAGGAACAAATCAACACAGGTACCCTGCAAGGGTCCACCCTTTTGTCAGATCTCTAGCCCCACAACAGGGTCTGTTTGTACTGCAGCCCTTAAAATAACGGGCAGAGACCTGGGGGAAGGGTCAGAACCATGGGAAAGAAACAGCAGCCATTGTCATGGCCACCATATTCCTTTAAAGCAGTGTGCTGTCCTATTTTCCTTCCAGTGCCCAATGAACCAGAGTCTCTCCTTGCACTCTTGTCAGAGGAACCAAGCTGGGCTGGATCACTTGGGTGCCAGTTTTAAAGGTTATCGTTTTGGGCTTTTCTTAGTTACTAATATACAATTATTTTTTCTGCCGTTTAGTGAGTGATTCTCACTGAATCTAAAAGAAACAAAGGATGGATATAGATAGATTTTGCTTAGGATACGCACAAATGTAGCCTCTACTTTGTTCACTGTGGGCGAGGTTTATTGGGGGTGGCCATGTAATTCAGAAATGTTTGCTTTGAGTCTTATTTTCTGAAGTATTGCAAGTTCTTTCTTTTTAATGGAATCTGTTCACTACTGTAGTCTGGTAAATAAAAACGAGTAAGCAAGGATCCCATTTTCTGCATCTGTGAATAATCAAAGCAGAATCCCCCACTCACAGCATGTGACAGCTATTTCTGCCATTTTTAACCTCTTCCTACTTCCATTTTATAGAAAGGAAGAAAGAAAGAGAAAAAGAAAGAAAGAAGGAAGGAAGGACGGACGGAAAGACTCAAACAGAGGTTATAAATTGAACTTTCAATCTTTAATTTTGAGGATAGAATGATTTTCCTGATGCACTCCTCAACTTCCCAGTCAAATTTCTGATAGGTACTTGCCTGCCGTTTCCCATGGCTTCTCTAGGTTGACATCTGCCAAGGTTTATTGTTTATCAGTCTGTCTTTCCATTCAGATGTTACCACAGTAAAGGTAAAGTAATTTTGTTATTTAGAAGGTGATACCTAAGAGCATTTGTTGAGAAAAAAAGGGCTTTTTAAAGGGTGTAGACTCTGAAGAGCCAGCTGAGCTAGAGACCATTGATGTGACTAAAAGTACTGAGCCCTATTAATAAAATTTAATGAGGCAGAAGGATGTGTATTTTGGCAAGCATTTTAGAAAGTATGTATTTGCATGTAGGGATATAGGGTTCCTTGTGATACCTGCGTGTTATGCGCTAGGTAGAGACACCTGTCACTGGGAACTAGACTAGCATTCTGTGGTTAGACGGCCATTGGGATGGACTGTAAGCCCATTGCTGCTTACACAACAAAAGTTGTGTGTCTTCCAAATAAATCTTTTTTCCCCTTGCTTTTTGAAACAGATTTCTCTGTGTAACATCCCTGGCTGTCCTAGAACTCGCTCTGTAGACCAGGCTGGCCTCAAATTCAAAGGGATCCACCTGCCTCTGCCTCCTAAGTACTGGGATTAAAGGTGTGCACACCACCACCTAGCTAAACATTACTTTTTAAAAAGATTTGCCTTTACTGTTATCTTTATTTATGTATATATACATATAGTTGTGAGTGTATCCACCTGTGTCTACAGAGGCCAGAGGGTGGCACTGGATCCTCTGGAGCTGGAGCTGGAGTTGGAGGCTGTTGTTGCCTCCTGAACCAAATCTGGGTACCATGCAAGAGCAATACATGCTCTGAACCTCTTGAGGCATCACCCCAGTCCTCGGGGAAACACTATTGTGATGGCAAGAATATTACTGGTAATTCCTAACTAAGATATCTTATATTTCAGATATTCAGAAGTATTAGAAAGTAACATAACTGCACTTAATTTTCTTAAAATTATAAATTTAACAATCATTTTTACTATTATGAAGACTTTTTAGCTTTTCTGTACAATTTTAACTGATACATGAAGAACTTTAAGGGATTTGAACTCTGTATCATAAATATAAAAAATATATTTAAGTATAGATATACTTAAATTGTATTAAAACCAAGGAGTAAGAGACTAGAATATTCCATAAGTGGTAGAAGTGACATTGCTTACATTCTATCTCTTCAACCATTCTCTCTAACTACAATTTACTTACTTTTTAGCAGAGAATTGTTCACATGGCCTATTAGTTCAGTGTAATAAAAAAAAATCTCAGTACAGTGACATTCTGCTATACTCATCGATGGGTGCCTGGCTCAGGTAACACTGGAGAAACATCCTCCTGCAGCACATGAGAACAAATACAGAGAGAGAGAGAGAGAGAGAGAGAGAGAGAGAGAGAGAGAGAGAG
>LOEQ01003470.1:44247-57928 GCA_001685075.1 Bramus lutescens
CAACAGTACTCTAAAGATCCATGCAGGTAACTCAACAGTACTCTAAAGATCCATACAGGTAACTCAACAGTACTCTGAACTTCCCAGTGTAGTCTAGGAGCCAGATAAGATACTCAACACAGCAAACAAGTGCATTGAGGAGTATCCAAATCCCGCTGCTCACTCTACTTCCCAAGCTTTTCACTAGATGGAATCCTTTCAGAACCCTATGGCTTCTATGGATCAGAATAAAATGTGTATCTTTGCTGGCATAATCTCATTAACCAACTTCATTAGTAAGGCTAACATAAAACTTTGATTATTTTAATTTTAATCTCCATATTTTATCAAAAAGATAAAATCAATGAATGCTTTCAGGTAACAATTGGTATCTCTGCCAAGTGCAATATGAAATGATATTTATATTATGATAATATAATAGTAGTTAGACTCTGACTTTTACTTTATTCTGTCCCTATTTTACTTTCTTGAAGCAGTGTGGAAATACACTCTTCTTATGATGTTGAAATCCCTGTAGTCAGTGGGCTTCCGCATGTAACCGCAGCACAAGATTTAGTGTGTAGAGAGGGAGGATCAGAGAAACCAAACAATTACACCCAGGGCCCTGCTCACCCCGGGATGCCTATCCCACTAGAAGGGGGCTTGTTTCTTCATCACACATGGCTTTAGGACAGATGTCTCTCAAGAAAGACTTACCACTACCTGTAAGCTTGCATTAACGTCATAATTCTAAAGAATAGAAGAGAATTTACCGACGTAACATGTGGGCCAAACACATTTGTGGCAAGCAAATTGCTAGTTGGATGTGTGGGCAGAATTATGGTGTCTAAAATACAGCGTATCTTCTCATTATCACGCAATTCCTAGTTGAAAGTATGTAGGGAAGGGGTCCAGACACAAACCAGGGCTGCTCTATGAGTGATGGAGACAGTAGCTTGCTGCTCTGCCCTGTGGGCACTCCGGGGCGGGGATGAGGAACAATGAAGATGAAGAGTGGCTCCCTGGAACTTGCTCCTCGTCTCCCTCAGTCACATATTCACTTTCCTCCAGCAGGCAGCATGGCAGCAGACGGAGAGCAATCCTTAGAACTCAGTCTTCTGCTGCTCTTTGCCCTGGGACTTCACTGAGAGATTCCCTAAGAGCAGAACCTTTTGAAGGAGCAAAATCCTTTTGCAAGAGTCTAGTGTGCTGTCTAGGAAGCCTCTGTTCCTACAAAACCCAGTCTGTAGAGCGGGAAAGAAGGTAATGCAATCTCTTCTTGCTCTGGAGTCCATGTGAACTGACCTTTTCTGGTCCAAATCCCCACAGGCTGCTACATTTCAAGGGGCAACAAGGAAAAGCGATTTTCCAAGTCTAAGCTTCAAAGGATGGCGCCTCATGTTTGACACATAATTCTGTTTACAACCAAGTGAGTATCCCACCATTTACTAAATGGTTCTGTATGTGTTGTGCTTTGTGTGAAACACAGTGAACGTAAAACACACAAGGATGAGGGTGTAACTCAGCTGGTAGACTGCCTGCCCAGCAGGCAAGAAGCTCTGGGGTCAATCCACAGCATCAAATAAAGTGGGCATGATGCCAGGCACCTGCAATCTGTCCTCTGGGGTAGAGGTAAGAGGGTCAGAGTTTCACGGCCCTCCTCAGCTTTGTAGCAAATTTGAGGCCAGCACAGGCTACATGGGACCTACTACAGAAAACAAAAGAGGAATACAGGAGGGAAGGGAGGAAAGAGGGAAAGGGGAAGGAAGGAGTGTGCAGGCTTTCTTAAAAACAGCTATGGCTAACATTTATTCAACTCTGGCTGTGGATAACAGGCTGTCTTTAATAGATGCAGTCCAGGCTATCAAGGCGGCTGATTGCTTCTCAGGACCATATTTATTTGTATGCAACACTGCACTCGGTTAGGATGAAAGAATTCTGATTTTGTGCTCATCTTTTCAACATTCTCCTGGTTGCCATTTCCGTGATCTTGTACATTTTTTCCTGCTCTTCATCTTCCATATTAAAGAGATCAATAGAAAGATGGTAGTGTACACTTTTAAATTAAATTATATTGAACAAGGTCATGACTTCCTTAACATGATGGTCTGTATTCCCGACCATGAACCCAAATAAATTGTTCCTCCCTTAAGGTGTTTCTTGCTGTAAGACTGATCATTAATTTCCTGTTACTGGACGAAGTCTTGGGGATTGGAAGTTGGGTGAAAGAGGTCAATACACAGTGGGTCCGTTATAAACATCTGTTGAATACATAAATGGAGAACCAAGGAAATGTTCACATTTATTTACGGGATAGATAGTTATCGGACACCTTCTGTGTGCAAACCACTCTTTCAAAAGCTGAAGATAAGACATCAAGTGGAAGAAACATTCCTGACCTGCAAGTTTTGTGATCTGGTATGAAAAAAAAAAGGAGATAACTTATTTTTTGTGTGACTTTGCTCTGTTTTGTTCCTTTAATTACTCTTGGCAGAGACTCTCCCACCAATAGGTGGCGTCGGGACGCTAGAGAAATACACCTTGAGTATCTTTATGCAGAAACACTTCCTCATTTTAGCAGAACTTGCCAAGATATTACCGAGCCCAGAACCAGGGCCTCTACTATTTTATTTCAGTGTGAGGAGCGTCCATTCCTCTTACGAGAGGACTAAAGCAGCAATATAAATGTCATTATGTCCTCTGCTTATACAAATATCAAACTTACTCGCAGTGACCTTCCCTAAGTTTGTTTTCCACAGGGAGGTCGACAAAGGACAGATCTCATGTTTGAAATTTAAAATACGCACAAGCCTTTCGAGTGTGGTTTTGTGGGAAACACTGTAGTGAAGAGACTCTCTCAGTCGCCTAGACACAAGCACAGGGCCCTGAACAGCCTCGGGACACTGTGCACACCGCTCTGCTCACAGCTCACAACTCTCCAGATATATAACCACAAAAACTTATTTGTGAAGTTGTCTGGGTCCCCTTCAAGATTAAAGAAAAATAATGGTTTTGCAGGAAGCTATAGCTGTGGTATTTAGAGATGACAGAAATGGCTAAGGGAGAAGATAAATGTTGCTGAAAGCGGCAGTTCATACACGTGTAAATTAGGTTAGTAAATCAGAGCGGCTCCTCCAGTGTTTTTTAAAAGGCGTAACCATAAAGATATAATTTTACTCACTGTAACACTTTACAGAGAACAACAAAATAGCGATGCTTAGGCAATCGACCTGGTACTTAACAGAATTCCTTTCCTGCCTGGGGAAGGTTGTTGATTTATTGGGAAATCATTGAATAAATAGAGGAGTAGGTTTTAAGCAGCAACCTTCCAGTCAAGGTGTTGCTGCACGCTCATTTTACAACCAGAGACGCTGTTGGAGCAGAGATCATTTCTGGCTGCTCACAGGAGATGTTCCAGTTGGCTCTCACGTTCAACGGAGGAACGTGGATAATAGGGAACTCAGGACTTTACATTTTCATAGTTCATTAGTACATTGCTGCATGTAAGACTCAGTTTACAGACCTGCAAAGTATTCACAGTTACTGCCAGAATTCTCTGACAGAAAAGGCAACCCGAACTGATTCAGGGTACCCTAGACACAGCTTTTCTATGCTAATGGAGACTTCTGCAGCCTCGGCTAATGAAGGTTACTGTAAGTAACTTAGTCAAAAGAGAAATGGATCGGAATCTTGGCTTACACGAACTTCTTGCGGTAGGAGCAAGGATATGCCTCTTACTTTTCAATTCTAGACTCTGTCTATCCCTGCATGCGTAAGTCTGACTCTCTCCTTGAAGAAATACCTTCTCTGCCACTGGGCTTCCACCTCCATGCGACGAGCTCAGCTCGGTCTCCAGACACCAGCAAAGTTGGCCAGGAAGTTTGCAGTTATATGAGACCTCAGGAAAGGAGCCAACCCACTCTGATTCCTTTTGTGTGTGCTTTGTCCCTAGGCTTGATTAGGCCCACACCTGGCCCGGCATTTTAGCGGGGAGCACATTTAAGGCAGGTTGCTTTGACTGGATCACATAGCAGTTTGTACTTCAAGTGGCTTTATATCCTAATTAAGAGTTGATGCTCTAACAAGGCATGGGAGCATATACCTCTATCCCAGGGATACTGAGGATGCTGAGTTCAAGGCCAACCGATGCTACAGACTAAGACACAGTCCAACAACAACACAGCTCACAAAACTACCCAACTAAACAACAAGAAGAAAACACAGCAAAAGTATCAGTACTCAAGTATTTGGGGAAAAGTCAGAAAAATTAAGCTTCTCTATAATTCTGTCTGCTGAGAAAAGATTGTGGCCAGCAGTGTTTCTTAGTTATGAGCAATCAAATGAAATGATGTGTCAGTGTGTTATGTATGTGTGTGTGTGTTATTTGTGGTGTGCATATGTATGTGGTGTGTTTGTATTGTGTATATATGCTGCGTGTGGTATGTGTGTACTTTGTGTGTGGTGTGTTTGTGTATATTGTGTATGTGATGTGTGTTTTCATGTGCATAGTATGCTTAGGTGCATTGTGTGTGCAGTTGGTGTGGGTTTTTGGAGTGTTTATGTATGTCGTGTGCATGATACCTGTATATACATGTGTGTGTGATTTGTGTATGTGTATGTGCATGTGTGTATCTTCCTGTCTTTCCATGTTCCTCATTATCAGCCAATAGAAGGTTGGTTATGGGACCAAGAGACATAGCCAGGCCTGTGGTGTGAGCTTGACCTTGGCCCTGGGTGACATCAACACCCTCCCTGTTTTTCACCCTCGGAAAATCTATTTTTCTACTTGTTTTATTCTCTCAACGTTTTATTAGCATACATTAATTATACATAATGATGTGTTGTCCATTTTAGTTTCTGTCTGATTTGTTCAGAGTTATGGATATTCTGTTTAAAATGCATGCCCATCAATTCCAGCTCTAAATTAAGTCTTCAATACGAACCCACAGGACCGTCATATTCAGGTTGTTTCCATAAAAAGCATCACATCAGATTATTTCCCATGAATGTCTCCATTCTTATGTAACAGCATCATCATTTTTTACAATAATTATGGCTTCGAAGTTGAGTTATCTATTTATATTGGTAATTTTCTGATAGCTGTAGAATGCTACATTGGAAAGATGAATACATAATAGCAACTTTATGATCAATGAGGCGAATGAAGAACAGTGTCAGACACATGGACATATGCCATGTGTGATGATTGGTGTTGATTGCCGCTATGACAGGATTCTAATCATCTACGAGACAAGCTAGCCATATCTAAAATACACAATGCCTCTGTGGAAGAAGTTATTTTGACAGATGATATGCCCATTGAATATCTATCTAAAATCTGAGTTTCTTATTAATATACACCCATGTTTAGATCTAACATATTTTGATTTATTTCCTCTGCCATTCATTTGCTGCACCTGATATTGGTGAGTTCTGGATTTGTATATACAACTATTTTACTCTACTATAAATGGCTGTGCAGGGGCTGGAGAGATGTCTCAGCCGTATGAGTGCTTGCTGATCTTTCAGAGTACTCGAATTCAGTTAGCACACAGGTTGGGCAGCTCGGAGTTGCCTGTAACTTCAACTCTAGGAATACAGTGCTTCCAAGGACTCTGCACACATGTGTCATACACAAATACAGACACTCACATAACACAAATGCAGATGCGTGCATACACGTGAATTTTATAAAGCACTATGTCATGATCAGTATCCACATGCAGTTAATAATCTTTAAAGTCATGCATGCACTAAGTTAGAGATGAATATGGGGGGAGGATCTATAAGTTAAATGATAGCTACAAAAAATCTATTGGTTTTAACACAAAATTAATTTCTCATACATATTATCTGGACATATTTGAAGCTATGCAAAGTAATAAAATACAAAAGTAGTATGTGGTATTAAAAATTAAGTGGTTATGGTCAGAAAGTAAAAAGCATTGCAATTAAAAAAAAAGCTAAACCACTGAAACCATTGAGCAAAGAAAGTTTCAGAGAAAATGAGCGGACTGCGCATGAGCCTCCTTTCTTGTGGCAAAACACCTGATGTGGTCAGGCAGGGATTTATTTCTGCTCCTGGTTTTGGTCGTCATAGTGCAGACAGCGAGGCTGAGCTGACTGTGGGAGCTTGTGGCAGAGGCCTCTTGCATCGTGGAGTGTCAGAAGCAGAGAGGACAGAAACAGAAACACCAGTCCAAATTCAAGAGTTTCATGGTCCTGGTGACCTTAACACTGTGCAAAACCCCTAAGTTCCTTCTAGGACTAAGACAAACTTAATTGTAAGCACAGTTACATAAAAGGCACAAGGTAAATGTGCCCATTTTGTAGGAGATAAATTGAGACGTAGCAAAGAAAGTTGCTCCAAAGTTAAGCCAACGTGAACTCCAAAGCCAGCAGGATAATTACAGCTTGTAGCCCCATGTCTGGCACCCCTGATGTCACCTTGGCTTCAGCAGGCTTCAAGGTCTTGCCATCTGCAGCATGCATGGGGCTTCCTCTCAGGCAGATTGCTTGGCGCTCCTGTTTAGAGGATGTCCGACATTCCTGGCGCCTTGAGCATCTTCAGGTCTCCATTGCAATTTGGGGTTCACTCTTTAAGCTGTAGACATCGGCCTCTTGGGGCATTCTGGCAGGGAGTCTGAACTTGTCACCCATTGCCTGATCTCACAGGCTTTCTTCTGGAACCTTGGGGCCAGTCTTCAGAAGAACACAATGCCTTGTGTCCTGCGTGCTGGCAAAGCTAGTGCCACATGAATGTAAACAAGTTTGAGATGTCTCCAAGCCCTGTTAGATGGGGTTTCAGCAACCTGTGCATCCGAAGAGAAGAAAACATCTCCCTAGACAGAAAGACAGCCTGCGATGCTATGTTCTCAGACCCTGTCTTTGAAAAGGACAGCTCTCAAGTTCATTTCCCCTGGGGCCTTTGATGGGAGGGATCTCGTCTTGTCTTCAGGGTACCTTCCTGTTGCCTAGTTAGTGCAAGGCGTTCCATTTTGCTCTGGTCATGTTTATCTCTGAAACAGTCAGAGCTGCACTATCCAAACCCACATTGTCCCCAACTTTAAATTTGCTCACACTCCTTTCCTTGCCAAACTGAGCAGGTTTGTTTTACAGTTTATCTTTTGTTCTCATTCTCACTATACTACTGGCTGAAAGTATCCTGAATCCCTGTCTTGAAATTCCCTCCGTCAAAATAATTAGACTATTATTTTTGAAGTAAAGTTCACTCAAATTTTCAGGTCATGAACAGAGCAAAAGGCAACCAGGTTCTCTGTCAGAGTGTACCAAGAACTCATGGTCCATGTTTCCCTCAGTATTCTGATCTTCCAAGGTTCCAACAGATTGGTTCATTAAGCTCTTTGACAACGCTCTCGGGCTTCTCTAACCTTCTGCCTCAAATTCTCCCACCATCCTCCCACAAGTCAGTTCTGGAGATGGAAGAGCTGCAGGGTCAGGTTTATCACAGTATCAACCTCACTTCTCAGTCGTTCCTCATCACTCTAAGTACCTGGTGCAATCAGGAAGGATAACCTTGCTTGGGCTGTGGTTTGAGTCCATCACAGTGGGGAGGCTCCGTGGTGCTGGACTCTGGCTGCTGTTTTTCATATGGTGGCCAGAGTAGGAAGCAGAGGGCAAGGCCACAGCAGGGCCAGACTACAACTCTCCGAAGCTTGCCCCTGTTGACTCATCTTCACCAACCAGGTACCATGACCTTCTGAAGCATAACTACCAGCTGTGGACCAGATGTTCAAGTACATCAGCATCTGGAGCACATTTCAGATTCCAGCCATAATGGAAAGTTAAACACAACTAATGAGCAGCACTTTAGATCCTGGCGTATACAGAATGCAATCACAGTCAGAGCATGTGCAAAACTGGGGTGAGCCTACTGTCACCCTGAACCTCCTGTCACCCTACACGAGAACCAAAGAGGATTTCAAAAAATGAAGAACCTCCCAAACACTGTGAAGGATTTGTTATACAAATATCCTGTCTGCAGAACCAGGATAAAATTTTCGTTATGCCAAGGACTATACTAATGAGTTTGCACAAAGTTATTGCACATAAAGCCTTCAAAGCGATGAAAAGCCCTTGACGTCCTGATCTGCATGTTGAGTTATCTCCTGTGATGCTGAACTTGTTAAACGTTGATTACTTGGGCTTCTAAAATTCAAGCCAAGACAGAAATTGAACACACTGTTGGTAATGCTGATAGTTTATATGAGTAAACATGAGCAAAGCCAAACACTCATTAATATTATTGCTTATACATCAAAATAATTCCATAGCTATAACTACCCATGATGCAACAAAGATAGCATGCATTATGATAGAAAATAATCGATATAGTGCTTTCAAATTTGTGATCCATGATGCATGTTTGGATAAGGATGTCAGGGTCAACTATGCAGAAAGCCACCCAGAATACTTGTGTGCCTGATGACAGGAACAGTACTCACTTAACAGGAAGACAAAGCCAGATTAGAGATCATAAAGAAGAACCTTCCCACAGAATATCAACACTAACAAAATGTAATATTACAACATAGTGTCTTATTTGAGGGACGTAAATAACAGAATAAATCTAAGTCAGAAGAATTCGGATCCAAATATAATGAATGTTATGTACAAATTATCCTTGAAAACGTAAGTCTAAAGCATTCTAAGCTTTTGTTTATTTATGTTCTTAATCTTGGCAGTAAACAGTGAAGTAAACAGCAACAAACCTCTTCTCTTGTCGCTGAGTTTAGGACGTCATCCAAAGACTTTATGATCACTACCCTTTGGTTTCAGTAAAATATTGAAACGTTGTGAAAACACATTTACGAAATGCAAATTTGAAATGATTGCAGATGCCACCGACGGAAAGGTCACCGTTCTTCCGTCATTGAATCACAATGAGAAATAGGAGGTGCAGCTACAGAATCTTCAGTGATACTGACAGACATGCAAACTACAGAGGCGAGGCCAGCGTCTGTGAAGACTATTTCACTGGGAGAAGTATGTTCCGAGGTCTAGTTTGGCACTGTGTCTTAAGGGAAATGATGCAGATCCCAAATCCAGCGTGATGCCCTGGGAAGCAGCAGAGGGGCTCAGACTTAGAGCAATTAGAAGGATACTCTGTGCAAAGCCTCCAGCTTGAGTGGCTTTGCACCGCTGCCTATTACTCAGACTTAGAAGCTTCCAAAATAAAGCAAAGCAAAACATCAAACAAACCTCTTCCTTTGCCTTCAAAGTTCATTATGGTTCCACAGTTGAGATTAAATTTAAAAATTATCTTGCTTTCATTTTCGTTATTTCATCATCAATAAACCTTCCATGACCCTTTCAGTGTCCTTGCCAGCATTTAATCTGGAGGATTATGGTGAGGATTGACCGAGTACCAATGAGAACTCTGCCACAGTGACTCCTATCCTGTGATTTCTGCCTGAAAGCACAGAGAAAATCTGATTTAACATAGAGATGTTGGCCCTTCAGATAAGGAGCAAAAGAACAGCTCTGAAACCGTTAATTTAAGATTACATATTTACTAATGAAGAAAAACAAGGCATTAAGAGTATTTATAGTCATAAAATTTTGTTAATGGGTGCATAATAGTAAAAGAAGTAAATTGTGTCATTGACATTACAGATACAGAGAGAGAACCATATAGAAGTTCTGTATTTGACTGAGTTTATCAGGTTTAAATAGAATGCTGCTACTGTCTTATGCTACCTTGTGCTCACCATAAAGAAGGAATGTCTATAGCCAGGGACAAAGGCTAAAAGAAAAAGAACAAAGTTCTGGGATAGAACACTGTGTTGTGTACACAACATTCTGCTTTGTTGACGTCACTTCTCCTGGAGTTGTAAGGCTGAGGCGACCCTGCATGGCATGGGTTTCTCACCATTGTTTCTCAAAGAACGGATGCTCCCTGTGCCTCCATATCACACTCCGATAGCTTTCACAAGACTCTGAACCTTTTTGTTCTTATAGCTGTCTTCTATGGCATTTGTTATTACTATTGGCATTATTTGGGTGCACCCATGCCCAGCATGGGATGGTAAATTCATTCAACAAATTCTGTGTGCTCTGCCTGCTCCAGCACCTGGCCATTCTTACTCTCTCCTCTTCCCTGGGACCTCACTGAGACTTGGCAGTATTGAAATTATGTCAATTACTAACCCTGCAGAGGGCCTCTCAGCAGCCAAGTGAAAGAAAATTGCCACACATCTTCACTTTCAATAAAATTCAGGAAAGACTAACCCAGAAGAAACTATATTATATCAAAAGCATGGTGGTGAAGTAGCAGGTTTTGAAACAGTAGTGGGCAGGTCAACCATAACATCTGAGACAGTTGGTGAAGGCGGCCATGCTGCCGACAGCACTCAATCACCAGCTTTCATCAGATGAAGATGCTACTTCAGACTTGCAGAGTTAGTGGGGAGACGTCAGTGCTGGCCTTCAGGGTACCAAAGGACAGTGTCCTTCATTAGAATTCATGCAGCTACGCCTTTAATGCAAAGTTAACACTCATTTGCCATTTCAAAAAATCCCAAGACCCTTAAGATTTCTAATAAACATAATCTGTTTGTGTTCCATAAACGGAGTCACAGTACACATCTGCTTGCAACGTGATATACTTCAAGCATGTTGTTGAGATCTCCCACTCAAAAAGACATTCCTTGCCTTCTAAGTCTGCTCGTTGACAATGTGCTGGGACACCTCAGAACTATGGTGGAGGGACACAGAGTCCTTAGTATTGTCTTCATGTCTGATAACACACTATTCACTCTGCAGCTCAAATATCAAGGAGTCATCTAAACTTATGCATTTGACAAAGCTAAAGCTGCCATAGACCACATGAATGATTCCCCTGGTGGATCTGGGTAAAGAAAATTGTAATGGGAAAAGAGTTCATCATTCTAAATACTTTTAAGAACATTTAAGGGACTGAGGCTTTGGATCAGTTTTGGAAAAGTGTTCACAACACAAATGTGGAGTTCCAGCCCATCCCTGCTATCCTTTTAAGAAGCTGGGCATGGTTGCAGCTCATTTGCAATCACAGCTCTGGGGAGGCAGAGACAGGCAGTCTGCAGGGCTCAGTAGCCAGCCAATCTACCTCTCCAGTAAGCTCCAGGTCCTAGTGAGAGAGACTGTTGCAAAAATAAGATGGATGGCTTTAGTGGAATGACACTGAGCCTCCATTTACACACACACACACACACACACTCACGTGCACTTGCACACGCTTGTTATTCCCGAGAAGAGGTAAACTTGTTTATACTAGCAGGAGATTAGAAGATGCTCATTGTAATTCTTATGGATAAATTTAAGAGACTTGAAACTGATGTGGAAGTTACTGCAGATATGGGAGGGTAGCACAAAACTACACTTAGAAGTTTGCTAAACCATGTGCACCTGGAGGATTATGCTAAGTGAAATAAGCCAGAGACAGAGGGGCAAATAACATCCAATGTCCCTCATGCCTGGAATAAAAATAGTCAGACTCAGGGAGCGGAGTAGGAAAGTGGTTTCCAAGGGCCAGGGTTGACTCTTGGGTGATCACAGAGAAGGGAGATTTGGTGCCACTCTTGTGTGGTAAGAGCTTGCTGTGCTCAGTTGAGTATTCCAACACAATCCCTCAGGTTTTCTTGAAGTAATTTCCTCTACTGTTTTGGTTAAAGGAAAAAAAACATAAACAAGCTTTGACAAGGCTGCAGATCTTTATTGCATTTATTTAGGGGATCATGCAATAAACAATTCTCCAGTCAGGCATGGATGCTTGATGAGTGTTTGTTGTATGAATTCAAGAATCAAATTTTATTCATGGAGAGAACTATGGAGGTCCAAAAATGTGAACCTATTTCCATGTTGACCAAAGGTCATAGAGTTGGAAATTACCTCTATTCCTTCAAGATTGTTGTGTTTCTACCTCAAAGGTCCCACCTAGATGGAGACCAGAGAGTTCTGCTTGCTCAAGGTTATTGTCAACAGGTGTGGCTAATATCCAGACCTTGTATTTCAGGAATAGAGAAGTAGATCTGTTCCTACCTCAAACAGAAGTCTAAGGATCTGACTAAGGTTCTAGTTCCTTTAAGGAGATGACAATGGACTCTACCCAGGGAGTGCTTTGCCTACAAAATGTTTTGGTCTAGGATGTGAGCTTGACTTGTTTTGTTTTAGCAACAGAATGTTTAACTATGGATGTAGCTTGCAACCATCAACTGGTCTGTTCATTTCCTTGTATCATGTTAATGAAGTATTTGCCTTACTCCTACCTTTTGGGGTCTGGGGTATTTTAAGCAATTGGAAATTAAAAGTGGGCGATTTCAGTATTCATTGGAACTCCCAGTACTATTCTATATGTTTCTGTTTTATTATTTTTAAATATGTCTTCATATTCTTTACTAGAGCCATGGGAAGGACTCTTAGCCCTGAGCTGCTTCAGCAGGAGTCATGGGAAGGACTCCTTAGCCCTGAGCTGCTCCAGCAGGAGCCACGGGAAGGACTCCTTAGCCCTGATCTGGTCCAGCAGGAGCCATGGGAAGGACTCCTTAGCCCTGATCTGGTCCAGCAGGAGCCACGGGAAGGACTCCTTAGCCCTGATCTGGTCCAGCAGGAGCCATGGGAAGGACTCCTTAGCCCTGAGCTGGTCCAGCAGGAGCCATGGGAAGGACTCCTTAGCCCTGAGCTGCTCCAGCAGGAGCCAGGGGAAGGACGTTTTAGCTCTGAGCTACTCCAGCAGAAAGCAAAAGAAATGGCTCCTTAAATCTGTCTCTGCTTGAGTTTTGTACGAGGGACTTCTTCATGGAAGAAGACCCTCGGTAACGACTGTGACTCTCAGAGCAATTGTCACCTGTTTGAGCAGGCAAGGTAGAACATCTCCCTTCTAATCCAACACTGAAAGAAACTTATAATTCCATTTAAACCTCTCAAGTCTGCTGAGTATACATTTTGACAGCATGTTAAATTAAGTTTAAGACATGCTTTAAAAAATGCTTTATTGTTTTTCTTTTTCTTTTTTAATCCAGTGATCTAAAACAAGTGTCCTGGAAGGACTAAATAAACAAGGAAGGATGAAAGGGAGGGGAGGTGGCTGGCCCTGGAAAACAGTATCAAATTTGACTGCGATAAGAGGTGTAAGTTCTGGATGTAGGCAACATGTTCACGCTCACCCATCACCCATTTCAAAGGCTTGGGAAACTTAAGTCTCTTTAAATGAGTATTATAAAAAAACACTAAGAGGAACTACAAAAATTTTATAAGCTTTTCTTATCAACAGAGAGCTTGTATTTCTATACAAATGCTCAAAATTAACAGTTTATCAAAAATGCAGGAGTTTACATAGTTCCAAGTGTTTTGCTTCCTTAGTGTGTCACTGAAAGGGCAGTGGAGGAATGAGCAATGATTCCACTTAAACTTTGAGGTTATCAGTGTTTGTAGAACCCTTGTCAGGGAGAGGTCTATCTCTTTCTTGTCTACAGGAGTAGGGAGCAGGGAGAGAGAAAGAGGGAGAAAGAGGGAGACAAAGAGGAGAACTTGACAAAAACAATCATGATGTCTTGAAACTCCATCCTGAGTCTCATGGCACACTCGAACACACACACACACACACACGGGGGTGGGGGAGAGGGTATCAGAGATCTGTACTCAAAACATATCTGAAGGGCTGGAGAGATGGCTCAGAGGTTAAGAGCACTGACTGCTCTTCCAG
>LOEQ01003470.1:58006-68495 GCA_001685075.1 Bramus lutescens
TACATGCAAGCAGAACACTGTATATGTAATAAATAAATAAATCTTAAAAAAATATCTGAAGTATTTACCACATAGGATAATGGGACAACAATGCTCTTTCCAGATGTCTGAAATAACAAGGAATTAATTCTTAAAGTTTCTCTGATTTGAGGGAGTGGAATGTGTCCAGTCAAGCATTCTCTTTCTTTTCCAAGTCATATCCATATTTATTTAACAACTACCTTCTTTAACAGAACATCTGAGGACGCTCCAGGGCATGATGTGGCTACTATAACCACACCCAGCTAAGCACACATTTCTGCTGGCTAGCTTCCCTCTCCTACCACACTCTTTTTGTGTGTATAAGGTTAGTCAAGTTGCATAACTGACCTAAAAGCTTTAATAGAATATTTTTCAATTGCTTGAAGGTCATCCATACACCCAGACCATGTACCTCCTAGTCTTTCCGTGTTTGCCCCACCTCCCCCATGCTCTCCCACCCAAATCCTCCATTACGTGTTGTCCATATATTCACTGGAGATTGGGCAAGTTCCTAGTGGGCAGCCCCCTAAGGGAGGGTGAGACTTTCTCTGCCCACATCCATGTCAGAGACATCTAGTGTGGAAATCCTTGTGGTGGCCAGAGCCACTCTTGTGTGCCCACTCCACGACCTGCACCACAGTGCTGTGGGCCAGCAAGTGATAATGCAAGTTATTCTGTAATGTGGGGGGTGAAGAGCAACTTGTCCACACTGGCAAGCCACCAATAGGTAGGACCAGCTCCTTCACAAAGGACTGGGCCAGGGTCAGCGCAAGGGGCGACAGAGAATTCTCTTTTATATTCATTCATTCATGTATTTTTTTCCTCACCCTCAGTTCTCTCAAATGCACAGAGCCTGAGCAATGCACAGATAATTTATTCAAATGTTGTGATGGTCAGCCTTAATTGTCAACTTGACACAACCAAGAATTACCTGGGAGGAGCTTCAGTGTGGATTGTCTACACAGGCTGGCATATTGGGATCTATACAGGTTGGTCTGTCTGGATCTACACAGGTTGGCCTATCAGTGTCTACACAGGTTGGCCTGACAGAGTCTACACAGGTTGGCCTATAAGCATTTCTGTGGGGGGGAGGCAGTGGTGGGGAGCGGGGCAGGTTGTCTTAATTTACATGATGTAGAAAAACCTAGTCCACTGTGAATGGTGCTATTCCCTAGGCAGGGGGTCCTGAACTATGCAAGAGCTGGAAAAACTAAGCTGAGCAAGCAAGCGAGCATTTGCTTACTCTCTCTGCCCTTGTCTGCGAATGTACTATGACCAACAGCTTCAGGTCCCTGCAGTTGATTCCCCACAATAATGAACTGCAGTCTGGAATTGTAGGCTAAAATAAATCTTTTGACCCCTATGTGTTTTTTTTTTGTTATGTTTTTGTCAGAGTGTGTTGTCACAGCTATGAAAATGAAAACAGAAGTGATTCTATGGAGTTTGCTGTGAGATTGTGTGTCCTAAAAATGCCAAACAAAGATAATAACAATAGACAAGCCAAAGTCCTGTCCTGTCATCCCAAGAGGCTTCAATCCTGCAAGAGGAATTGCAAGTAATTAAGAAATGCTGAGAGTGTTAATTGTTGTTACATGTATATGTTTATGTATATGCATATGTATATGCTTTTAATATAGCTTGCTCAATCTATATGTTACTAGTATGTATGTTTTCAGAGCTGATCATTTTGTATTAGACAACTAATTAAGAGGCTCTTCCCTGAGGAAGACTCTCCTGCTCGAGGGGTGAAGGGCTGCTGACAAGAGACACAATATATAGCAGAAGCAGGTTGGCTTATTTCTGTGCAAAACTGGCTACCAGAGAAATAGCCATATAAATGGCATCTGGAGATGTGATTTACTCACTTGACGTCTGTTGTGAGTGACCTTGCAGAGAGAGGATGACCTTATACTAGCAGTGTATGAGAGGATGCCTCCTTCATCGTAAGGTTGTTCTGTGCTTAGACCTTTCGGAGAGCTATCGGGTATTGGAGTCAGATGAGAGAGGAGTCTGATGGGGGGGGGGATGACAGTGTTTGCTGACAGAAAAGGAGGCTCCAGGGGGGAGTATTAGAATCAATTTGCAGAGAGTTAGGGAGACCTCAGTACACAACTGACCTTGAATTCTGGCAGAACAGAAAGAACAAAGGGGGCCAATGTTGGTATGAAAAATGGGGGGGGGAGCCAAATGGAATTGTTTTTTCTTTTTGTCTTTTTGTCTTTTTGAGACAGGGTTTCTCTGTGTAGACCAGGCTGGCCTCTAACTCACAGAGATCTACCTGCCTCTACCTCCCAAGTGCTGAAATTAAAGGCATGTGCCACCACTGCCTGGCTTTTTTTGTTGTTATTGCAAATAAAATCTTTTGAAAGATTTTTTCCTTTATTTGTGTATGTGCATGTGTGTGCGTGTGTGTGTACATATGTGCATGTGTATGTGTGTACATGTGTGTAAGTGCTTGTGCATGTGTGTGTGCATGCGTGCGTGTGCATGTGTGTGTGATCTGTCTGTCTAAGCCATGTGTGTGAATGTACCTGTGGAGGTCAGGAAAGGGTGTGGATTCCCTGAGGCTAGAGCCTCCATCTGTGGGTGCTGGGTACCAAACTTGGGTCCTCTAGAATGCCGAGGACTGTTGAGACATCTCTTCAACTCCGTGACAGAATATTAATCTTAGGAATCAAGATTACCCTTTTTTTTATTTTCAAGAATCCATAGTAGAAGTGCTGCTATTTTTCTTTAAATTTAGTTGGCCAAATTTGTTCTAATCTTTTCCCCCCATTGTAAACATACCTGGAAGAGTATTAAATCTAGAACATGGATAGTGGCAGTGTAGGCTTTAGGTCACTATTCTAATGCAAATGATACTTGTATCTATTAGCTGTATATTGAGTCCCAGGGGATGCCAAGCTATGTCCAAATTCTCCTTTATTTCTGCAGCCAGGACTATCTCTCTGCTGTCAGCTCCCTTCAGAGTGCATCTTGGCTCAAAAAGCCTCCTCCCAGACACACTTCTGTCCCACAGTGGGCTGCATCTACTGGTCCATCGATGTGAGACATAAAATCTTAGTTGCATCACCTACCTGGACACAACTCTAATGCATCTTCTTGCTTTAGTGTCTTCTGAGGTGGGCTGGATCGTCACAGTAACTTCTTCTGGTGCTCAAGCATCATGAATGTGCATTCATAGTACCAACAGAGAAAGCTAATTTCCCGAAATGCATTTCCTGCCGTCATTATACCCTAATATGCAACAGTAAATGCCAGTTTCACAGAAAGAGGAAGAGAAAGATTCGTTCTCATCTTCCCGTTTTCCAGGGCCTGACACTCTCTGCCTCCTCTGCTCCCCGACCCTCTCCTTGCTCCCCATTCTTTCTCAGCAGACTCACTGTGGCCTCTCTTGCTCAGGCACTTACTGTTTTTAGCTTAGGGCCTTGGTCTGAACGTGAACTTCTTTATCTACTTGTTGAAATCCTACCCATTCTTCATTGCTCAGCTTAGACTTTGCCTCTTCCTTCTTTCCTTTGCTTCTTTATGTATTCTTTGATCTTTCTTTTGTCTAAAATTATACCATAATTTTCTCTATGCTGCAACACAGGGCTTTCTCATTCTGTTTTGGAGTTTGTATTTAAATATGTACATATCTTCCCTATTCAATCAAATAAATAAGTTTCAAGCAGAACTCTAGGCTGATTCTTCTTTCTAGTCCCTAGTACCCAGCACTGAGCAGTAGCTGTCTTTTAGTAAACATTTACCAAGCACCAAGCGCTAAGGGAATTGCAGTACTTGGTGCTTCTTCATACTAAACCACTTCATTTTTACAAACACCTGGTGGAGCATCCACTATCATTCTGTCTTCTGCTTTTAAAGAAGCGGATCCTCACAGAGGCTGAGGAATTGCTTAGGACCCTAGCTGGAAGGGGAAGAGCATCATCCCTCTTGCTGCTAACCCTTAGTATTCAACTCCTGTCCTCCAAGCTAACCCTGTGTCCAGGAGGGCTTCGAGGGTCAGCTGATCTCAATCAGGATGACACAGGATGCGATTGCTCTGTCCGAGTCCCAGAGAGAAGATGAAACGCTCGTCCTCGGGGATGCTTCACTCTTGTTTTCCTCCAGTGACAAGTCAAGCGGCACCAAATGAGCCAACAGCTGTGAGCAATACTTCAGCCACCACATGGCTTCTCAGAATCCTCACTTTGTTGTAAGCTTGGCAGCAAGTCGTTCATTTGTTCCCCAAACGCAACTGGGCACTGCTCGGCGTGTTTTAATCATCACGAGGGGCAACAAAATATTAGTCATGGTCCTCCAGGAGCTTTCATGGCACACAGGGGCTAGAGGCAGAGTGTGGGTGTCCGGACTCCGCACAGCTAATATTTTCTAGAAGAGATGAGATGCAGGAATCCCGCCTATGCTCAGAAATCGCACTCATGAGCACTCTTCAACACTCGCTGCTTATCAAACAGCACTTGAATACAGTAATCTGAAATAATCTTCGGAAGGCATCGCGCTGAAATTAGCAGACAGCTGTAGACCACTTGAGATCACGAGATGTGTATTGTTTCAGCCTATGAAATACGGCTCGTCCACTTCAGCTACTGCCATGGCCACTAAAAAAAAAATGCAGACTCTGCTCTCCTCAAAATGGCTCTATGTGTGTTTAATTTTCCATGCATTTTAGTTTAAAAAATTAAATTTTGCCAAAGCCAAATAGACTTCAAAGGAAAGTGATGCTCTTGTCTTCAACTGATGGATGATTTGAACTACTATTGATGCTCTTAACACAGACAAAAGAATTAGCACAACTCAAATTATATATCAGGTTTAATACAAAAATTCTCCTTTTCATCCCCATTAACAAGTTTGAGGTTGAGGTTCGTATGGATATAAGTAGCAGCACTTGAAAAATATTTCATTCCTCTTTGCTGTAAATGAGGGAACAACCCATAATAGTACAATATTTCCGACTACTTGGCTGGACATTTTGAGAACATAGTCTTTGCCAGGGCATCATTTCTTGTCCGCAGCCAGAACTGGAAGTCACTCTGGTCCACGGCCACTCTCTTTTGGCCTCGGGGAAATAGTTTCCACAATACTATTTTATTGAGAGGATACTGGGATTGTGTTCCTTTATCTCTTACACTGTAACTTTTGTTGCAGGCAAATAAAGGAAGATTTTTTTCTGATGAATCTGTTTTCTTGTCATTGGGCTCTCACATTTCATTGAAATCAACACCATGCTGCCACAGCTGAGAAAATTTGTATTTTTGCCTTCCCATTGTTGATCGAGAGTATCTTACTTAGGTCAATGGTGTGAAGTAATCCAACAGTGTGACCCAATCTTGAGGGTTAAGATAAACGATACATTCCTATCCCCAGATTATTGCCCCACTCCTTGGTGTCATTTGGGCCAGGCTCTCTTCATGGCGGCAGCAAATGTTTGGTCTCTGGAGTTACTCTCCAAAATCAGTTCTGCTTTGGCTCACTGGAGATTTTGGTCACTGTTCTCCTAACTCTTCTGCTCACCCCTGCTTCTAATCTGCACTCATTTGAATTAATAGCTCAGAATCTACTGATTCAGGAAAAAAATGCAATTTGACCATTTTCTCTGTAGTTTGTCTGGGATGGAGCAGAAGTTTGGGCGTCTTCCCATGTTAGAAATACTTTTGATATATGAGAGCCAATTTTCCTGTAGGACAGTTTACTCCCTTTTAAAAAATGAAATGGGAAAAATACTCATTTCCCCCTGTTCAATACCCATCCTCAAGAGAACTGTGTTTGCAGACAGCCCTTTGACCCTTTGAGAAGATCTTATTGCAGGAAACTGCCTCTGTCTCTCTAGCTGGAGGGATCTTCTGTACTGTGTGGGAGATTCGCCTGAATCAAAAGACTAGTGAGGAGCCAGGTTTGCAGCAACTCCAGAGGTTGCTGGGGGCAACATTTGACAAGCTGGTTAATGTTGTAAGGAAGCTGCTTGTTTGTTTCCCAGCTGCCCAGACTTCTGAAATAATCACACAGAAACCATATTATTAAAATCACTGCTTGGCCCATTAGCTCTACCTTCTTATTTGCTAACTCTTACATCTTAATTTAACGCATCTCCAATAATCTGTGTAACTTCATGTGGCAATGGCTTACAGGGTAATGTTCCATCTGGCTCTGGTGGGGCTTCATGGCTTCCTTCTCCCAGCATTCAGTTTAGTTTTCCCCCACCTACCCTTCTCTCTGTTCTACCCTATCAGGTCAAGCCAGTTTCTTTATTAACCAATGGTATTCACAGCATACAGAGGGGAATCCCCCATCAGGTCAGTATATGCCCAAATGCTGAAATTCTGCAGCCTTTCAGGGTTTTCTTACTGAAAATTTAAGAAGAGAATCGAGGTGGGTTTCCTCTGATTAACTTGCATCCTCTCCCTTGAGGTGGCAATGAGTGCCACCTGTCTGTATCACCTTTTCTTTGTTCCTGTCCCAAGCAGAGTCTTGAATTGTCACTGGGTGCAGACAATGAGGCCATATGACACGTTCTCTTCAGTCAGGGCCTGACTTGGTTAGTTATTGGAAATAGGAAAAGACAATTTCTTGATTTCTTAAAGTTAAAGCTCCTTGCGGAGTGGTGGTGGTGCACACCTTTAATGGCAACACTTGGGAGGCAGAAGCAGGTGGATGGATCTCTGTGAGTTCGAGGTCAGCCTAGTCTACAAGAGCTAGTTTCAGGACAGGCTTCAAAGCAACACAGGGAAACCCTATCTCAAAAACAAAACAAAACAAAACAAAACAAAACAAAAAAGGCTAAAGCTCCTTCCCCTCAGAATTTGCTTTTTTACATTCTCATGTACAGAAATATGAAAATATTGCATGTGTGACTGGCAATACATCAGGTGATGACAGTAGCCAGGAGGACCGCAGAGCAATGTGGAAGGACAAGGAGCCAAGAATGGCTTTGTAACAATGAGAATCTACCAGTCTGAATGGTTGCTGCTATGAAAGAGGAAAAATGAGCTGCTTCTTGTGCTTTCAGGGTTTCTGCCTACAACTGATCTTGACATCTGTGCTCAACCTACAGAGGACACGACATCAAACATAATGACTGCTCCCAACAGAAGGCTGTTAAACTGTGACACCAGGTACGGCTATGCATGCTTCTAATGCAAGCTGTAGGGAGAGAGGCTGAGACAGGAGGCTTGTTTGAGGCCAGCCTGTGTTACACTGTGAGACCCTGTCTAGACAAAACAATACAAAGAAAAACATGAGGAACAAGAACTAGCCTCCAAAACCAAATTTGTTCTGGGCACCCAAAGTTTCAGGTGTCCTCCACAGCCTTCAGAAGGCAGCAAGCATATTTTTCTAGACACAGGCAACTCAACACTAGAGTATTTGGGGACTTCCCTTTGCTGAGCCACTTGGTGTGCTCTCCATTAAAGCATCCCTTTAAACACGTTGTTACAGGCTAAGAGCTCTACAAAGCTGGTATTCCTCTGGTGGGGGAGTGATCTGATTTTGATTTTGACAGAAGCGTTATGTGTCTACAATGTTTCCCCTTCCTTTGCTGTGATGAAGTTTGGAGTTTAAATAGTAATCAGGGAAAGCTCTATGTTGTTACTCATGACTGGCAAAGTCTTTTAAAAGTTAGTTATTATTTATTTTTGCATAATAGATTTTTGTGGTGTGTGTGTGTATATGCATATATATGCACATGTTCCATGGTGCATGCATAGAGTCCTTTTCTTTCCTTACATTGGTTTCAGGAACAGAACTCAGGTCATGAGGCTTACACAGCAAGTAGCTCTACCCACAGAGCCTTCCCACCAGCCCGACCATGTATGCTTAATCTAACTGTTGTTGTTTTGAGTCTTTTAAACCTATCTTTTATATTTTAGTATTTTATTTCTTATGCTCTTATTGCCACCCTATTAATCTACTGCTCTGCCATACGTGAGAAATGATTCAGGAAACAGAAATGCCCTCGGGATTCCAAAGGTTCATGCTCAACATCAGTTTTTCAGATAAGTGCTGTTTGTCTTTTTTTTCGTCCTCCAAAGTCTCCATATCTTTTCTTCATCCTCCTTTCTCAAGCTCACGTGTTATTGTTTGTGATGATTTTGCTTTTACTGGAACTACAGCAGGGTCGTGTTTTGTAGGACCTTAAGCCTCACACTTATACAACACTGATGACCCTCCTTTACAAAGTCACAGAAAGCCCAAAGCCTAAAAATAAATAAATAAAGAAAGAAAGAAAGATCCAGTTTATGCAATAAGCATTTGAAATACAAATGGCCAATAATCATCCAGGCAATGGTATCAGTGCTCATCAAGGGAATGGAATTCAGAATCACGGTGAGAGATCCTGTCAATAAGAATGG
This sequence comes from Bramus lutescens, assembly GCA_001685075.1. Lineage (NCBI taxonomy): Eukaryota > Metazoa > Chordata > Mammalia > Rodentia > Cricetidae > Bramus > Bramus lutescens. Next base: position 66,379 of record LOEQ01003470.1, read on the forward strand.
CAATTTTCCAAAGCAGGAAAAGATGTGGAGGACTGCAACCCTTGTGTGCTCTTGGTTGAAATGCAAATCTTAATGGACATTGTGGGAAGAGTTTGTAGGTTCCTCAAAAGTTAAAAAATAGGTCTACTGCTTGGTAGCAAGTATCTTTACCTGCTGAGACATCTCTCCAGTCAATCACCTCAGGCACTGAATTTAATAAGCTGTGAATATATATCTGTGTTGTGCACACACACACACACACACACACACACACACACACAGCGTGTGTGTGCATGCATATGCGTGCACTTTAGTCATAAAGAGTCAATACCCCTGCCAAGAGAAAATAGATCTACCGCAAGATTCAGCACACCGGTACTGGGCGTATATCAAAGGGGAAACTTTACATGGAATGGTGAGCCGACTCAGAAATGAAAGGCACTTTTCACCAGGCCTGACGACCTGAATGTGATCCACTAGATCCATGTTATAGGGAGATTTGGCTCCTGCAAGTTGTCCTTTGACATCCCCATGTGCACTGTGGCACAAACCTGTGCCCCCCAAGTAAATACATGTAATTAAAAAGAAGTTGCATGTTGAACAAACACCTCTAACCTCATGTTTGGTGTTGTGGTTATGCACAGTTGCCAAGATATAGAATCAATACATATGTATACAGAATAGAATTATCCTTAGCCATGAAATTTGAGGTCCTGTCATTTATGACAGCATGAATAGAACTGAAAGTCATCATGCCACGTGAAATAAACTGGACACAGAAGTGGATACTACTTAATTACATTCATATGTGGGATTTAAGGAAACTGACTCCATCAAGCTGATAGCAGAATGGTGCTTACAAGAGAGTGGAAGTGTGGATGGAGAAGGGAGAGTTTGATCAATGTGCACTAAGCAGGAATATTAAGTTTTTCTGTTGTCAGAAGGTTGACTATAGATCGTGGAAGCCCACAGAATTGGGTTCTTTCCCCCTTGACTAAAGATCAGAGAGTTTAGGCACTGACTGAAGGCCAATGCTGCCAAGGCAGCATGGCCCTCAAGCCCAACAAGTTTGTATGGGTAGATCAATAGCCTTTGACAGAGGAGAGGATGCAGTAATTCTCCCAATTTTGTTATTACAACATTTAAGAAAGGAAAACAGGAGTAGTAAAATGGTGTGGCATATTTAACCTGCTTATTTACATTTTTATAGACACTTGACTGGTCTGAAGCTGCAGTTTTTGAGGCTACTTTTTTTGCAGCTTGGCTGTCAGGTCAGGCAAGGATCATAGCTGAAGCTGGGCCCTGTGGGGCACAATTTTTGTTCTCATATTTACAACTATTTACAGTTTACCTTATTATTTATCCCCACCTTCCTCTTTCCTTTTTTATTATCTTCTATTTATTTCTGAGCACTCTTACTCACCTCTCCACCTGTGGTGCACTTTTCATGTGGGGTCCCTCACATACTCCCTTGTATGCCTGGCCACACTTCTGTGCATTTCGGATTCACCAGTCAGCCCCATGTTGGGCGGCATATGTTGTGGATCAGCCTCAACAAAAGTACCACTTGCCAGGGTAGGGGAATCGTTTTTTTTCTTTCTTTTTTATTATTATTAGATTAAAAAAAATCCAAATTCCCACTCTCTCCCCTCCTCCCATTCCCTCCACACACTCTCCCACCCCAGAGAGGGGAAGGCACATTGCTTTGTGGAAGGTCCAAGGCCCTTCCTACTATATCTAGGCTGAGCAAGGTATGCATCCAAAAAGAATAGGAACCTTAAAAGCCAGTACATGTAGTAGAGATGAATCTGGTGCCACTGTCAGTGGTCCCTCAGTTTGCCCCAACCATGCAACTGTCAACCACATTCAGAGGGACTAGTTTGGTGCCTTGCTTGTTCCTTCCCAGTCTGGCTGGAGTTGGTGAGCTCCCACTAGCTCAGGTAACTGTTTCAGTGGGTGAACCCATCATGGTCTTGACCTCTTTGCTCATATTCTCATTCATTCCAATCTTCAACTGGACTTTGGGAGCTCAATCCAGTGCTCTGATGTGGATCTCTGGCTCCTGTTTCCATCTGTTGATGGGCGAAGGTTCTATGGTGATATTTAAGATATTCATCAGTCTGACTATAGGGCAAGTC
>LOEQ01003470.1:73458-88649 GCA_001685075.1 Bramus lutescens
ATATCCTTAGACCCAAATTTGGAAGTCATGATACCTTTAGAACACATATGCTGGATCAGCTTAGCAGCCCATACAATGGAATGTCTCTTTGTATTTAGCTCCTTTACAGTCAAAAATTTTAAACAAAATATGATATACAGAATCCAAACTTTCTGTGAATTTTCCATTTTATGTGGCTTATATTTTTGTATTTCTTTTAATCTATAACTATCTGTACTCTGTCTCTTTAAATACTTTTTCCTTTTTTTAAGGCATTAACTTTATTTTTTATATATTTTTTTTCTCTATCCCAAGCCTACATACAGCCATTCAACACTGTGACCTATTTAAAGGTCTTATATGTCTGAATCTGTCCTATTGTGAATATGTAATTTTTTATTATTTAGGAGCATTTTTGTTTTGTAGTTTTAAATCAGTAAGCGCTAAGAATCTAAGCTGTGCCATTCCTAGGTCAAAAACAGGAACTGTGGGCTTGCCCCACCCAGTCCAACATGGCGGAGCCGCTCGTTCCTCTGATCCTTGCACAGTGCACCGCTAGCCTGGTGGAGCTGCTTGTGCCTCTGAGTTGCAGCATGCAATGGCAATGACCCCCTTTTAGGCACACACCGAGTCTCGTTGCCATCAAACAAATCGTAGCACTTTACTCCAAACGCTCCATTCAAAAGCTCTGTCTCCTGCAGGAGCCAGACAGAGATAGCAAAGGCGGCACAGCCCAGAAACTGGTATTTCAAAACCGCCACTTTCTAGTAGGACCTGATCCCACTGCCTACCCAGGCAGGGGAACAGCTGAGCCATGGGCATGATTTTAGCTACTTTATTTCCGACCCCGAGTGGGCACACAAATGTCCAGGACCAAAAATGTACCATAGCCGGAGTTTGCAGCAACGGCAGGGCCCAGGAAGCCACGTTTTTAAATGGTAGGCTCTTTTTTTTTTTGCTACAATATATCTTAATTTCCAACTGCCTATATGATTTTTTTTTCTTTGTAAAAGTATGTTTTTCTATCTCTGGGCCTGGAGATAGCCTAGGAAAAAAATAAAGACTAAATGCAAATTAACTCACATACGCATCCTGGACTCCTGTACCAGCATCTCACTGGCAGAGAGCAGCCAGAGATCCTGGAGAAAATGGTTAAGCAAATCCTAGGACAGAGAACCTACTACGTGAGGGTGAGAGAGTCTGCAGCAAAGGTACCGAGGACAGATGGGTTTGTGCTGGTGGGTGACAGGGCCAAACTTGAAGAGCTCCCACTAAGTCAAGATGGAAATAGCGCAACCTGAGCAAGAGCTGTTGAAGTAATTAATCTAATACACTAAACTGTTTCTGAATGAGAGACATGAGAGGTGATGATTAAAATTTTCCAGCATCGCTGGCAGTATCTAGAATACTGGAAACTGAAGAGTTAAAGGAAAGAACTGAGCTTACATATTCCATTGCATGTGAAGAACACCAAATTCTTAGCTTAAGAGGCAAAGGTAGCCTAGAAAGCATAACAAAATTAGAAATTGTGAATTTCTAATTCATAATCTTCTGAAAGTAAAACAGAAGTAGAAAAAGAATCACCATCTTTGCAACCAATGGTGTAGTTAGTCCAGGCCACTATCATTGCTGGCTGTAAATGTCAGGTCACAGTTTGCGCAAAGCATTGCCACACAGAAGCAGAAATCGCTAATTAGTCTCTGCATCCCTGAAAGTGGAACGGACAGGCATTTTAGGTCTCTGGTATGTCTGAAGCACGTAGCACCATCTAAAAATATTGAGCCTAAACCTAATCATAATTCCAGAAGCTACTTTCTTCAGGTAGAAAAGAGTTACAGGTGACGGAGAAGAAAGCCAAGTGACCCCATGAGGAACCAAACAGCTAATCTATAGCACCAAACATTCCACCAAGCCAGGGCTTTGATTTTGTAAGAAGTAATCTATACAGAGGAATGGAAAAAAGATATGAGTGGGCGAGGAGGATTCCTTAAAGCAGTTTTGAAGTCTGCATCATTTAAATGTACAGTGTGGATCTTACCCTGATCCTGTTCAATAAACTAACTGAAGAGACAAATTTTAACAGAATTGATAAATTATATCTGTGGATAAAGGATGACATTGAAGAATTGCGTGTTCATCCTTTAAAATTCTGAATGCATTGCAGGCATACAAAAAAATTCACCAAGTTTGTATTTGCAAAATGGAGGATTTAACACAAAAATTACATCATGTTTTTAAGTGCTTCAGTAAAGACTAATGGTTCTCAAAAAAGCAAATTAACAAACTTTGACTCTGGTTGATCAGCTTGTAAATCTCACTGGTTGTCTTAATAAGTTAAAATTTTGGAATTAATAAGAATGTCATTAGACAGCACAAAAATTCATTCATCAGGTGAAAACACTAACCATGCAAGCCTGGCACCATTAAGACCAAGCACATACAAGAAGGACGAAATGTATGTCTGTAATCACACACTCTTACCATCAAATTGAGACAAAAGAGACCAGCAGCTCGTGAGTGAACTAACCTGAACCATGCAGTGCAGCAGAACCAAGTATGGCCCTACCTCAAACAGGGTGAAGGAAGAGAACTGAAGCCCCCAAATATTAACCTCTGACCCCCATATGTACATCATGGCATTTGTACACCCTATCCCGTATCATACACACACACACACACACACACATATATATATACCAGATAGGCACACACAATGAAAATAATAAAAATAGTTTCAGAAACAGAATAAGACTGAAGATAAGGTTTATATTACTGCGCATGGTATATTATAATTTCTGCCATGTGAACGCTTTCTGGTTTGGAGTTGAGGTATCCACTCCTGAGAACAGCGACACACAGAGGTAGCCACTCTCTAGGAGAACCATGATGCTATCCTCATTCCATGTGAGGTTCCAGGGGTGAAAGGAACATGTGACATGTGAGATATAATGCAGAAATGAAGCCAAAGTACGTACAGACCTCAGGCTCTGGGGAGGATAGGAGTGCATGCAGGATGTCACCTGGAACTCACGAGGCAGCAAGAAGCTCCACCTATGGGAGAACCTGGACAGGGTGGGGAGAGGAAGGACCCAAAAAACAGAACTATAATGAACATGTATGTCCACAGTATTGTCCCTCGGGCTTATTCACAGAGCTATGGATTGGTTAAAGGAAAGGCAGGCACATGTATTGTCCCTCGGGCTTATTGCTCCAGTATTGTTCTTTAGGTATTGATCTGGAGCTGCGGTGTTGGATTTGTGTGTTGGCTTTGTGTGCCATGAAATGGTAGAACAGTAGCTATAGCGCAGACAAACAAAGTCACATAAGTAGGCACATGTGACAGGTTTCAAACTCCTCCAGGTGGATCTTGTTCGGCTGTTTCTTCTTACAAACAAACCTTCCATATTAGAAGAAAGCCCATGGAGATGTAGAATATTCTGAAGGGAGATGAAATATTCTGTCCTGTAGGGAAGCTCCTTAAACTCTGGAAGTAAACATTATAAGACTTCAGGAAATCCCTGAAACTAAACAGATACACTAGGCTCCTCCCTCCACAGCCATATATCAGCCCTAAGGACTGCTGAGAGTCACTCTAGGGGGAGACAAGACACATGAAAGAGCCAGAGAACAGCTAGGCTGCCTGGAAGAGACTTAGGCCAGCAGAGATGCTAAGAAAGAACACTCTTGACCTGTTGAGCTGCCTGCAGCCCATGCAGTGTGCTCATGGTTTCTAGCGTTCATGGGCTGTCTGCCACCCGTGCTGGGTGAGCTTCCAGTTATGCTGTCCCTGGGTCATTTCTTCTCCTTTTAGCGACCCCTCACACATATTTCTCCATTGAAACTCATCAATTCACCAAATTGGACTTTGTTAGTATTCAATTGAAGGGTTTTTTGTCTCTGCAGAAGTAGTCTTACACACCATGTTTAAAAGTAGATGCTAAGAAAAGAAGCTATATTTATAACCAGTAGTTAATACTTACTATTTAATAGACTAACCACTACCTGCAATGTTGTTTGAATCTCTCATTTTTGCAAACTTTTAGGAGAAACATTTTGCAAAGAACAATTCAACAAATATTTATGACACATCTACTCTTTCCCAGGTATAGAAATGGGAGAACGCACTGATAAGTTCTGAGAATGGAAGTCCATTAAAATGTGGATGTATAAGCTCACAATCATAATAAAATACGGCATGCTCTGGTGCAGTTGGGATATTTGTGTTGAATTTTGAAAGGTGGCTCAAGTTTGGGGTGAAATAACAGAGAAATGGTATTCGAGGTGAGGGTTTGGAGACATCAGAGTTAGATGACATGGAGTTGTGTGTTTGGCCCTTTATTGAGTTCAGCAAGGGTGACAAGCAGAGAAAAGTAGCTCTTGGGACACTTAGAGCTGCAAACCTAAGAGGTAGGTATGACCAGCTAGACCAAGCTTTACACAGAACAAGATTGTACAATCCCAGCATTTTGGATTGGGGTCAGGAGTTCAAGATTACACTCAGGTTTTCAGGGTACATTATAAATGTTAGAGATTTTCACTTCCAGGCCCCAGGACAGAGACAAAAATAACAGATAACCCAATAACACATGCACAAAATTGTGCCTTGGATAGGGAGTTCTGGTGGCTTTCAAGGCTGGCATCTGCTTGGTGACAGCTGAGCATTGTGTTAAAGCAGGGACTCGTTTGTCTCAAGACAGATTTTAGATGTGAGGGTTTTATTATAAAACTGAGTAGACTGCACCTCAAGGAAGAATTTAATTAATAATCTAAACACTATAAAGATTTGTTTTCTATTTTTCTTGCATTCATATTTCCTTGTGAGAAAACAGATTTGCTCTGTTACTGATTGAGCAAAGCATTTCAAGGCATTTTGCGGACATGCTGTGAATTTGGTTGGCTCTGGCATGCTATTCGCTTCTGAAAGTTTAGTCCATAACACTGACCCAACAGGCTTAGTGAATATAGGTCTTTTTCTCTGTCAGTGTTTAGTGCAGAGATGTTTAACACAAGACTTTTTGATGTTTTATATGTTTTTTTTCTTTTATACTTTAAAGAATGTCTGGCATTTCTCATTCTTTTTAGAAAGAAAAGACAAAATTATTTTTGTTCCAAGTAGATAGAGTGTTTATACAATAAATTCAAATTTTCTCTTTTGTTTAGACATACAGAAATCTGCCTTTTCAAACAAACAGCACAGAGCATCTCCTTAGATGATGCCTTGTTTCCAAGGAGAGATCAGTATAGTCTTCATGAATGAAAGCATGGAGCATGGAGCAGACACATGGCGGCCCTTCTTACCCCCAAGGACACCCAGTGAAGCTTTGTCTTTGAAGCCAATCCATCCTTTAGGTCCCTGGATTATGCTGTTACGCAGACAATCCAAAGAGATTTCTTTTTATCCACCAGCTGCAAAATAAGTTGTCAAACACTGGAAATCTTCCTCTATGCTTTCTTAATTTGAAAGATAGTCTCATCACATAATTCTGACATTGCAACATTGGAGACAGCACCTGTACAAAGAGAAATAAGGGGAAGATATTACAGATTAACTTGCATGAAGCAAAACGGGCTTCAACTTCCCCTGGTTGTGCCAGTGACACTTCTTTCCCACAGGGTACGTGCTCCTCCAAATTCAGCAGGTTACAGTTCAGAGCCATCTTCTAACCCTCTAAATGCACTTTGACTTGGAGAGAGGGATGAGCACTATAAACCAAGGGCAGCTGATCTCTTTAGGCCATTCCTTTGGTGAACCTGGCCCTTCAGTTGAAAAATTTGTTCAAATTCTAACATACTATTTATGGAGACATCTATGCAATGATTAGAGGTAAACACATGGATGAACCCTCACTTTGTACAGCCATCTAAGACAATCTGCCCCATAAAGTGTATTTGGAATTCTGAATGAAATATCCTTCTGGAGAGACATAATTCAATGACAAGAGTATCAATGCAAAGCACCCTTTGTTTGTAACACACATGCGCATGGTGGTGTCCATGGAGTGGATGGACACACACACATACACACACACACATACACACACACACACACACACACACACACNACACACACATACACACACACACATACACACACACACACACACACACACACACACCACACACACCCCTCTAACGATGCTCTGCTTATATACAGGCCACAGTCATCAATACTCAATACAGAATACAGCATCCTAAAACAACCTCTAAGGGTTGGTCCATGCAAATCCTACCTGTTGCTAGGATACTACAGGTCCTTTTATCTTCTGACATGCAGTAGCAAGTTGGAAGCAGGATAGAGAACCATTCATTAAACAAGCCGGTAACCTGAGAAGCAAACTGCTTCCATAGACGGTGCATTATGTATTGCTTACAGGACAGCATGTGTGTTAATCGTACGTATAACCTCTTCCAAAAGAGAAAGACTAAGACGTACGTGGATTAGAAGCAGAAGAGCGCAGTTTGAAAGAGCTACTGAAGTCTCTGTCATCCTGGCGAGCAAAATAAACCCGTGCCTCTTCTGCTTGTGTAGAGCAGGACTCAACTTGAGTTAAATGGAAAACAGTGTTTGAGTATGTTCAAATGTCTGGAAAAATGTGCTGTTATTGTATTTATTGAGAGAGGACACGCTACATGAATGCAACTATTAAATTACTCTCCGGGCTTGCCAGGTCTCTCCTAACTGATACAGCATCCCAGAGTGAATCCCCACAGTTCTTGTGGGTCCCCACTTCTTAACATTGTAATTACTTTTTATTTATAATTAAAACTTCTCCATTTTTCTGTGCTACCTGCAATTCCTGAATTGGAAAGCCTTGGTCAAATGGCTTTGTCGCAAGGCCATTAAAATTTAAATTTGTGCAAGTTGTATAGGTCCATCAGAGTGGTTTTTTTTTTCACACGTCATATTAGCTTGCAGGTTGTATTAATATTTCTGCTGCCGCCAGAATTTGTGGAAGGCATCTGGGGAGACTTTTGTGTAATGAATCTGACCATCAAATATAATTTGAGTGTCCTTAAGACAGTTCTGAGGGGTTGTCTTGTTACTGGAGGATGCAGAAGCAGCACAGCTATGCCTTTCTGCATTGTTCACATATAATGCCAGTGGCATTGAGGATGCAGTCGTGGCAGGACCTTTCCAAAGGAAGAAGGAAATGTGTCGTGGGTGGGTTCTTTTTCCTTCTGTCTTTTGTTTTCCACACAAATACATTCAACTACTTTTGAGCAGCATTTTTCTTTCTGTTCTCAGCCATATGCTTTGGGTAGCACTGTACCATGAGAGGATCATTTAAAAGAGCTCCGGAGACCAGGTCATTTATGTCAAGCAAGGTGTTTGTGAAATTAACACATTGTACTTGTCATGGGGCCATTGTAACAGAAATCTATTCCTCTGCAGTTGCCTCCAGAGACTTCAAATCATTTTCCCTGCCTGGAGCCATGTTTTCTAGAAGAAAGCCAAGAGATGGCTTTAGGTTATTGTGGAGGTGACATTGCTGGCAAACTTCAACTGACATATACTGGGCGCAAGTGTGGGCAGGCTTATGGGATTTTTTTTTTTAACTGACAGGTTCAATTGTTACAAAGGTAGTACAATTTTTTAAGAAAAATTAAAAATCCCTAGATTCTTAACTTTTTAAAATACTCTTAAGATCAGAACATTCTGAAGAATGAACTGGAGGGACTTGGAATTTCCAAATTGCTTTTCCTTGTGGTTATAGTGACGCCATGATGGGATGACTCATGTCTCTGAACTTGTGTTAACACTAAAAACATCACTTAATCATCCCAGCCTTCACCTTTATGTAAAATGAAGCGATTTCCATCATACCATGTTCATTTTGCTGTATAATTTACATTATAAGATATTTAGGTTAGCTCAAGAGAATAATCACAGAACCACACATTTCAGATCTTTGTGAAGCAAAATAGGGGAATAATTGCGAATTTCAGTGTTTTCTTATATTTTAGATATTTTAGGTTTTACATAGACCTCACAAATAGCCACCTGACAACTTGACTAATATGTTGCCAGGCATAGAGGGACATGCCTTTAATCTCAGTGTGCCAAATCCTAATGCAGGAAGATAACAAGGTCAGGGGTAACCTGGGCTACACAGTGAGACATTGTCTCAAAGTGAGAATAAAAGGAAAAAGGAAGAAAGGAAGAGAAGGAGAGGGGGTTGTAAGGAAGGAAGGAGGGGGGTGGGGAGGAAAGGAGAGGGGAGGGAGGGAGGAAGAAAGGCCCAGGGTGGTTCCCAGTGAGATAATGGTTCCTATTGTGTTTTTGCAAATTTAGTTTGTAAAAGACTATGCAAAATTAGTATTCTTTCATTTCTTTCATCTCCTGGGACTTGGCCACCATTTCATCTGTATTTGAAAACCAACCGTTAGATTTAGCATAGTAGATAAAGCATGGACAACACTTTCAAGTATGAGTGGTTACTACCTTCATTAGGATCAGTATCTCTGAGGACAGATTGCAGCAGACAGCCTGCCCCCCAGGTCTGGACCGCGCTGCTTGCTATTGAAGGCCATCTGACCTTATAATAACTATCATGCAGCAACAACTGATGCTGTAATGTATAAGTAATATAGATTAACTGGGAGAAATTGTTATCAGTTAACAATAACAGTAATTAGACTCATTCAATTTTTTATGAACAATTGGAATTAGATTATTCCTGAAGTGTTTAAGTGGATAATCTGGGTAATTAAAATTTGTCTGTGTAGACCTTCCTGCCTTCACCCACTCTTCTGCTTCAGCATCATACAAATATAAAAAAAGATTGCCAACTTCACCTAGTCTACTCACCTTAATGTATTTTTTACAGAAAATTAATACATTATTTTCCAATTATTGATAACTTCTTATAAAGTCTTCATACAATGCACAAATTAATATAACACCAAAGACTGTCTTCAGTGACTGAATGAGGGCTGGGCTGGGTTGAGACTCAGAGGTGCCTGTCTGTGTTCACACGTTACTTACAAGACACTGTGCTCAACAAATGTGAGAACAAACTCTGAACCCAGGAGAGGATTTGTAGCAGCGTGTGGCTTTTCCAAATACGATAACTCAACTTTAAAGATGCATTCTTGTGCTGGAAAGACAATGGTGAGAAAATCAAAACACCACACCTTAGTAGCCTCAGCTTTTCCCTGTGCTTTATGATGATCCACAAAATTAAACATATCCATTCACAGTCAATAAAATAAACCAGAAGAAAGTAGAACGCAATAGTCTGACAGTGCTCTGGAACAGGACTTAGGAATCATCAAAATTAGTGATTCATGGATAAAACACATGTGTTAATAAAGGGATACCAAACATGACACTTTTGTATGACATGCAATAATTTATGATAACTGTCTTTTATTGTTTTGTAAAGATACATGTCAATTTATTGATGTATCTGAATGTGTACTTCTGCTCATTTGTGAGTGGGTACATGCATCTCTGTGCACACGGATGCCAGAAGAAGGTGTTAGATTCCTCTGAGCTTGAGTTACAATTGTTTGTGGAACTCCTGGCTTATCACATGAATGCTGGGACCCAAACCGCAAGAACCTTTGACCACGTATATTCAGCTTTGTTTTTTCCATTTCATTTGTTAACACAATTGAAGTTGGTAGCAAAAGGGGACTTCTTTAATGTGGAAAACAAATCCACCTTAATCCAGGAATCAATATACTGGTTACCATGAAACATTATAAGGATTATTGCGAACTATTTAAGAGTTTTAAAAATAGTAAGACTGTAGGATTTGAGGCAAAGAGACCAGTATTATATACTCTCTGTCTTATATTCTTTTGTTTTCATTCAGTAACAAACTGAATACAAGAACTATTTACAGGCTTCACCAATGTGCCTAGAAATTGGTGAGACCTCAGAGAGTTTAGTGATTGGTAAATAAAGTTGTGCGTGTGTGTGGGGGGGTGTCCTTAACCTACAGGAAATATATTCAAGCAGAAAACAATTTTAGGTAGTTCTGAGACTGAGGTGAACAGGGCTAATCTGGTTGCGAAGGGAGCACACAAGCAAAGAACAAATTGCAAGAAAATGGCTCCTATGCTAATTCTAACAAACAGTAATGGCTCAAACAGTAGAGCCAGCCAAATGAGTGTGTAGGCTGCAGACACAAGGGCAGGATTGTGAGAAAGATGGATAGAGAAGACAGAGTGGTGGATTCAAAGAGCTGTAAGTCTTCAGAGTGGTTTTCAAACAAATTAGACTATCCCTGATAAGTCAATTTCCATTCATTTTATATTTTGCTGTGTCTTGGAAACCAAAACACACCACGAACGAATCTCTTCCCGATGTGAGATGCTATTATCATTGTAGGAAAAGCTTTTGTCATTGTTTTGACTTGGTTTCTAGTCACAGGAAAGACTTCATGTGTGCCGGTTCTCCCCATGTTTCTTGCCTTCTAGAATCATTAACTCATACATCACTGCCTTCCCTTTGAGCTTACACTGAAAGTCCATAATATTTCCATCCTTCTCAGGGCTAGGTGGTTTTCTTAGGACTGTGGGGCTCCATAACGCTGTCTTCAGAAGCCTTTTATTATGTATGACAGACATATTTGATGAGGCACTAACTACAAGTCACATGGGGTTCATATCAAACTGCAAGTCACATTCATAGAATTGTTAATCTTCCTCCTGGTTTTACACCCTCAAATCTCTTAGCAATCATCTGGAAATTTTACTGGGTTCTGATGTGAAAAACATGTCTCTAAAAGTAAGTTCTTGTCTTTGATTTCAACAAGGTATCTTTGTCTCTAATCTAAGCTTTATCTTTACAGGCAGAAATTTGTTTGGAAAGACAGATGAGCTTCCACAGCAGCGTCTGTGTGCACAGCAGTGTCTGTCTGTCTGTACAGCAGCGTCTGTGTGCACAGCAGTGTCTGTCTGTACAGCAGCGTATGTCTGCACAGTAGTGTCTGTCTGCACAAAATCCTGTCTCCACTGCAGCGTCTATCTACATAGCAGCATCTGTCTGCACAGCAGTGTCTGTCTGTCTGCACAGCAGCGTCTGTCTGTACAGCAGTGTCTGTCTGCACAGTAGTGTCTGTCTGCACAGAATCCTGTCTCCACTGCAGCATCTGTCTGCACAGCAGCATCTGTCTGCACAGCAGTGTCTGTCTGTGTGCACATCAGTGTCTGTCTGCACAGCAGTGTCTGTCTGCATAGCAGCATCTGTCTGCACAGCAGTGTCTGTCTGCATAGCACCATCTGTCTCTACTGCAGCGTCTGTCTGCATAGCAGCGTCTGTCTGCACAGCAGCATCTGTCTGCACAGCAGCGTCTGTCTGCACAGCAGCATCTGTCTCTACTGCAGTGTCGGTCTGCATAGCAGCGTCTCCATTTATTCTCCAGAAGCTTGTCATCTTTGACTATTCTCTTTTGCAGCTGTCTCGTCATTCATAATCTATGCCCAGAATGGTCAAGAAGTTTTGTTTTGTAGACATGGCTGAACACTCATGGATCTACGTTCACACAACTGACCAGATAGACTTTAGGAACCATTTCTCCTCTTAACGTCTAAGCTTCTGTAGAAGAAGTAACCCATGTGTATCCTCATAATCACCATCTTATTCTTGGGGGTGACTTGATCCCTAATAGGTAGATGGTCTAAAAGTGCTGGCCAATTAATCCATTCAGAATATACAACCCAGGTAATAACAGACATCCTGATCAACTGCTTTCAAAGCTGATTTTTTAGTTGTAAGATCTTGCTTTCTTATTAATGAAGAAGCTGGGACAATTCATTAAAGAGTAAATATTGACTTTAATAGAACACATCGACTTGATAGTTAAGTAAAAATGGACAAAGAGCCGGAAATGTCAATTCCTTGCTACAATATCCCTAGCATACATATAGAACACAGTTATGTTTTCTTTCCAAAACACATTTTAGGAAGATTGTGATCATGTTCATTTAAGCACAGTTCTATTGTTCTGTGGCTTTGCTCAAAGTCAAGGTGGATAGCAGGGTGGCAGTGAGACAGGTGTAGCCCTGAGCTGACACATGCAGACAGGAGGTCTGATTACAAATCCGGGATAACAGAACCATGATCTACAACTTGGAGTCACCCCGATTCTTGGGACCAAGGAGGTCACTTAGACCCTGAAAACACTAGAGGGTGAGACCATGCCCTCCATATCGAGGGGAGCAGGGGCACAAGAAGTAGGAACGTGTAAACAATGCAGTAACTCTTAGAGCAAGAGAAGGGAAGAGCCGAGACCCCTACCCACTCAGCCGTCAAGGATTCCAGCACTGATGTGTCAAGCCTATTTACGCCTTTACCTCAGAGGGGTGGGGGAGATGAAGTATCCTTGACGCCTCAGGTTTTTATTTCAGTAGCGGTAACTGTTAATAATAGAACTTTCAAACCAGACATATTGCCTGATGAGATAAACACTATAGAGAAATATTAACCAGCTAAGGAAAACGAGGATGCAGGAACTAAAATAAAATGATTGATTATTGCTGTAAACAAGTAGGCTTTCTTGAGGAGATTAATTTAAGAAAAATCTGAGAAAGGTGAGAATAAGCGTTAGAGATAATTAGGGTGGAAATGAGGGCAGAGGATAACATTTCTCTTGTTCTTTTAACACAACAATAACTAGCTCTGAATATTTTATTTAATATATTGAATAAAGCATATGATCCTTTGAAATAGGTAAGATAGGGTCTCAACTTGGCATGATTCCAGAACTCTTGAGTATTTTGGGTGAAGTATCTCCCAAGATTAACCCACTGGTTGACCCACTAACATGAATTCAGAAGAGCTCAGAGACCATGCACTAGGCAGATGAAACAGGATACATTTGTTAAGCACGTCTAGCTTGGAGCTTCATAGATTGGAGGGGTTATAGGTTAATATCAAAATGATATGGTTAAGGAGTTGTGATTTAATGTTATTGTTTTAATATTTTAAAACATGATAGAAAGAATTTTTATTCTCCCTGTATAAATAATAAAATTTAGACAAAGAGGTTAGATAACTTGACCACATAGCACTAAATTATGGAGCCAGAAATTAGAACCCAGGCAACTTGATTTCTAACTTAGAGAAAAATGCATTCATGTTTAATCATTCAGAATAAAAATATGTACATTCTTTCTGTTGTACTTTTTTTTTAAGAAACACATCAAAAACAAGAATCGAGGATGTCTGTAAACATTGCTGTAGATGCTGTGGTTTTCACCAAGGGATTTGATATCAGGAGCTGCTCTTCAGAATAGATGACAATCACAGCAGCACAAAGGTTCTCTGATTGGATTTAGGCCCTGCAGAAGAAGAGGCAGAAAGATTCTAAGAGCCACTGGGGATGGAGAACACCAAGGAAATAAGGCCTCTTAGACACAACAGGACAGACACGCTTATGAACTCAGAGAGACAGAGTCAGCATGCACAGTGCCTACACAGGTCTAAACCAGATGGGGGCCCAGAGCTGAGAGGAGAAGTGGCCACAGTCTCTCATTCTCAACCCAAAAGCCATCTCCAATTGATAACCACTCAGAAAGAAAAAAATTAGTTTTCTTCAATGGAGTCACACTGGGTGTACAAACCATACTTAAAGGCAGTCCCCATGCCCAGCAGTAGATGCTCAACATAAAACAAGCATTATCATAGTTTTGGTTTTTTTTTTTCATTTGCTTTGTCTTGGAATTTGTTTACCTTACAGTCTTTTGCTTATGTTTTATGGTTTCAGATTTTGCATATTTATGTGATTTCTGTGTGTGCAATTAATTAAAATCAATGCTTTTCTTTTATTTTCTGTCTGTATTATTTTATTCTGGTTTGTTTTTATTGTACTTTTTTTTTTAGATGTCTGTTTATTTTCTAATGAGGGACAGTAGGTGGGGAGGATCTGGGAGGATTTGGGAGATGGGAAACCATAATCAGGATGTATTGTATGGGGAAAAAACCTCATTTCAACAAGCCCAACAATGGTGGCCTAGGGTAAGGCAACCAGGTGCCACCTTTTCAAAGGGAGTAATTCAGCTCTTGCTGAGTTGGTTCTCAGGAGCCTTGGTCAATTGAGATGAACAAGACTGGTTGCTTCCCACTCTCTAGCGTCTTGCCTCCTTGCGCAATCTCTCCCTGTCACACACGGTCCCAGTTTGATACCACAGCCACAGCGTGACATAGTTAAAGATGGTCCTGGCAGAGGCTGATAAGCTGACACTATTCAATCTTGGATTTTTTTCAGCCTACGAAACTGTCAGTATAAGAAACAAATCTTTTCCTCTTCATAAAGTGCTCAGCTCCATGCATTTTATTGCAGCAACAGAAAACAGACAGATACATATGTATCACATACAGATGTGTATGCAGAATTATAGTCTCAGATATCAAGTGCTACTAAGGCAGGGACTCATTTCCTCATAAAAACATTTTCTTTAATCTCCATTTTGTTGTATGCTCTTTTTCAGTACTTTTGAATGTAGATGTTTAACACAGGCAGAGGAAGCTGAGTTAAGAAGAAAAAAACAAGAAAAAAAACTCTTTGTTATCCTATTCTAAGGACAACAAACAAGATAATTACACATAAATGACAAATTTAAAATAGATCTCCAAGGAGGAGACAATGGGATTTTGGTCATTAATTTTCTAAGACCTGGTCTCATTGTGTAATCTATACTGGTCTTGAACTCAAAATATAGCCCAGATTGGCTGTGTGCTCACTGACTGCTGTTCAAAGCTCCTAAGGGCTGGGATTAGAGATCTATACCACCAGGCCTGGCACTTTGTGAAATAATTTATTAATAACTTTCAGAATATAGACTGCTAGCGACTGTGGCACATAAGTGTGTTATGTTAGCCAGATGTGTTCACCAGCTATCCATCGCTGGGAGTCAAAAACTTCAGAAAATCAATTTACAAAGAGGGAGAAAACATTCTCGAATGTTCTGAAAATGGTAGTGAAGGAACAAAACCAAGTCTATTTTTGTACTAGGCCCTCAGGTGACTGTCATCAGAGCGGGAAGTTCCCTAGACTGGAGCCCAGCTGCTGAAAAGTGAATATCAGCAGAGCAGGAAGTTCCCTAGATTGGAGCCCAGCTGCTGGAGGTGCTGTCAGGAGAGTGGAAAGGCCCTTGGACTGGAGCCAACCAGAGAGTCGCCTGTACCCCTTATGCCCATAACAATAGATTCGTGGGGGTTTTCTTGTGTGTGGTTTTTTGTGTGTGTGTGTGTGTGTGTG